>VYZM01009215.1:368791-412905 GCA_013398915.1 Dromas ardeola
TCCCCCCCTGCCCTCCCCAGGAGGAGGCGAGGAGCAGCGGGAGGAAGGCTCAGGGAGGTGCGGGCCTGGCAGGCTCAGGGAAAAGAGCCAGTTTCCCAGGGGGAACTGGCCGATGGGATCACAGGCTCTGAACCTGCTGGAACAAAGCACAAAATAAGACCAGCACATTGAAACCAAATCCCTGAGGAGACAAGGCGGTGAGGCACCCGCCGAAGGACTCAGCTACTCCCCTGGGTAAGTCTTGCGCCTGCCTGGTGGAGTCTGCCCTCGTGTACAGCCCCTTCCCCTTTTAGCAAGTACTGACTGGCCGCGCAGCCGGCAGCTGGACGGGGCTAGGTCGAGTTCAGCGCTTTGCAACCCGCTCTTCTTTCCTTGCCCCCAGAGGTGCCACCCCCTTCGTAGCTTTGCAGCGGGTGCTGTGCAAAGCTTGGCAGGAGACAGAGCAGAAGAAGAGGGAGACCCCTTGCTTGTTCCCCTTTTCAGGGACGGCACCGGGAACAGCAGAGCAGCTTGGAAGTACAGTATTTGAGAAGTGGAGGAAGCTATTGGAAATAGCCCATTGAGCACAAAGACATCCCCTTGCCTGGGATGTTTTGTGAAGTTTCTGTCCCCTTCACCCCAGAACACTTCCTACAGTTGCAGCTGTGCTGATGGTGGTAGTAGTAGTGGTGGGTGTGAGAGGGCTTCTGATGCTTTAGTTAAGCAGGGGCTGGAATGCGGTTGTGTTTAGCACTAGTAAGAGCAGAGCGAGCATCGGTACAGCTGCTTGGGTCGGTGAGCAGCCTCTAGAGATGAGCTCCAGCAGTGGGAGATGGTGTTCCAGCTCTGCTAATGTGCAGGCATCACATCTCTTCCGACTTTGAGAAGAGGGGACCAAAGTTTGTAGCATTAAGATACTTAACTGGGATGAAGAACAGCAAGGAGCATGGCGTATGAAGGCATCATTGCCTTTTCTGTCTCAAAGGACGGACTAAATATGCTTTAGTACTCACTGGCCAGTTTCTCCAACACCTACTGGGCTGAAAAGCCTCGGCTGCCCTACTTCCTAGCGCTTTCCTTGCGGCTTATTCCTGTCCACAGCTGGAGTCGGCATTTTTTTGCTCTCTATGGAACTAAAGCCAGAAGGTCTGTGTACAGAATCTGGACTTCTCATTCACGCGCTATTGCTGACTGGATCAAAGTGTGCCCTGGAATAGAGCCGACTTCCCAAAATTCCAGTGAAGGATGCCTACGCAAACAGAAGAGCCTGTGTGAACAACAGCCCTCAAGCCGCTGGTGAGACTGGGATCTACGGCTATTGCTGTTTAATATCTTAGTAGAGTTAGAAGAAGGTAGTGGGTAGTTACTGTATGTTGTGTTAGTGCTTTTGGCATTTAGAAGCAGCTGCGTAAACTTGGGACGCTGTGTGCATTGTACCTATTGGCCATGCAAAATGTATGTATGTCAGGCAAAAATGTTGGAAATAGTTGAACCAGGAAACATTACAACAGTGGTTTTTTTTCCCCGAAGAGGCAAACCAAATGGAGAGGCAACATCCAACAGCAAGCTAAATTCTGGAGCCTCCCAAGAACACATGCCTGCCAAGCTGCTTTCAACATGTCCAAAATATGATACTGAGCAACTAAAGCATGTATTTAAGAGGAGCCTTCCTGTTCAGGTGGAAGAGTTGGGCTCTAAGAGGGAAACCTTTTCCCTGGGAGGCAGGAAATGATCAAGTGCAGCCTGGAGAGTGTCCCAAATTAGGCCGAGCGGTGCTGTGTCTGGGAGCTGGAGCGTGGCACGCTGTGGCCGCGGCTCTCACCCCGCTCACCACCTGCATGGGCAGCCACAATGGCTTCAGCGCAGCACTTTGGCTGTAGTTGTTGGTATAGGTACGTGAAGCTTTGATTCTTTGTGTTTTGGGGTCACATGAATGTATACACAGACTGATCGTTGGTTTTGTGGGGGGGGCAAATGCGTTTCTAGGAAAGACAAGTAAAACTGACCACAGCAAAAGCAATCTCACAGGAGAAGGAAATGGGAGGGTGGTCTTAATGCTGTCTTCCCATCTGTGATGGCCACACGTCCTAGGAACTTAGTTATGACTTGGGGTCTGTAGATGCCTGCCTGATTAGCGTACCTTAAAAGGTCATCCAGCAGGTGAGAGAAATGAGTTACTGCACCATGTGAGAGCAGTTCTCCGAAGACTTCTTGATGGTTAAATCAGGTGGGAGGGTGGGGGAAGCAGTTACAGATTTCCAAAGGATCTTCAGATCAGGTGAGGTCGGGTTCCTCTGGTCCCCTGCTTAGCAGCTGCCTCTGCAAAACTTAAAACAGTGAGCCACTTCTAGTTTTGCCAGTCAACGTCTTCTGCTCCAACAGAGAGCAAAGCCTGGGGAAGTGGCCATGAAAGAGATTTCTTGCTAGTTCTGAAAGGGGAGAGATGAAGTTGTTTTATTTTCATGCTTCTTGCTCCATCTTACTACAAATGGACCTTGTAGAAACAGGATAAACATGGCCAGGCCCACTTGAGGAGGTGAATTTGTAGCAGGTGAGGTCTAGGGGGGAGTTTCTCAGGGTGGCTTGAGGATGGAGCCCCTGCAGAGCACCTGCAGGGCTGCCAAAAAAAACCACCCGTGGCTGGTTGTCTTCACTCTGGTGTGAATGGGGGAAGAGGATGCTGAAGCATTTGTACAGAACTGCATCCCGAAGGACAGAAGTGCTGGCATCGCAGCTGCAGGTTGAGTGTATAATTTGGGATCCAAAGCCTGAGGCATCACTTCAGGCTCTGCTACTGCTCTGCTGAGAAAAAACCCTCCATCTCCACAGGCCTCAGTTTCCTTCTCTGTTAAACTGTGCGAAAGGCCTTGGACTGACGTCCTCTCCCACAGGAGACAGTTTGCAATGAATATACAAATACTTGCATTTGTATAATGTTGTGCAGGGCTGGGAGTTGTGTTCCCCAGAGGGTTGTGCTCCCAGCAGGCACAGTCCAGGACTAAGGCTGACCCCCCCTTCTCTGTATGAGATGGACCCAAACCCTTGTGTTATAGAGCCCTCGCTTTCGAGGGTGTAGAAAGCTCATCACTCACATATAACTCCTTACATCACCTTATTTACACCTCACCAACATCTGGCAAACTGGAGCTGGTGATAAAGGAGAGGCTCTGCCTGTCCTAAGCTGGCCTCTCCTTTCTGGTCAAGGGTTTTTACTTGGTGTGGGGGGAGGGGGGCAGGGGAGAATGGGACACTTCAATTTATACCTCATTTTAGCTGCTGTACCTGAGTTTATTCTTACTCCTCTGGTAAGAAAGTGACTGTACTTAACACCAAGCAAATAGTGAAAATTAAAGCCGTTTCACTTCACTGTCACAATATCTTTCTTTTATTTTTTATTTTTTTTTTAAGAAACGCACACAAAAACCGTGCAGAGAGTGCTTCAGGCTTGTGTTCTGGTTTATATTACCAAAAAAAAAAAAATTTCCTTTCAATATAAAAAAGCATTACAGTAGGGAATACAGGATAAATTAGCTCTACTATCTAATAAAAAGAACATTTACAGTTTTTTAAAATAGATCTCAAACATTATTTCACACTCAGCCCTTTTCCCAGGCATTCGTGACAGTCATTTGAGCATTAAATAACAGGGGGGAGGCAGGGGCGCCGAGAGGGGCTGCGGGCTCGCAGGCACGGGCTGCTCTCTACTACTTCCATCCAAGGTGCTTGGGCCGTGGTCACGGTGCTACGGCGACGGAGGCGGCAGCTCCCTCTGGTCCCCAGCGGTCCCCAGCCTGCCCAGGGCTCTCCAGCAAGCAGTGAACCTAGCTTGAGCCCCTGACCCCAAAATATTCACCAGAGCTGTTAAAAACAAATATAAAAATACAGTTGCTTCTCCTGCCTACTGTTCTGAAAACTACTGTACAACAGAGGGGGCAGCCGTCTAACCAAGGGACAAAACCCAACACGTTTACATGCTTTGCCCAGTGGGAGTCTGGTTTCTGGGCTTGCCTGGTCATTAAATTCCCCCCCGGGGAAATTCCTTCTGCCTGTTACCGACTTCGACGGGTCCTCTCAGACTTGCACGTGTCTCTACCGCTATCTCCAGTTCTTGTTTAAAACGTGCTGCCTGGGTGTTGCTGGGGTTTCACGCCGTGCTCCCAGTGGCCCGCTATCCAGCTGCAGAGAGGATGTGAAGTCTTCATCCAGAAAAGAGCAATGGGGGATCAGAGAAGGTAAGAGAGGAGAGAAACAGCTACGTAAAGGCCAGAATAGCAGACGAGTAAGAGATCTTTTTGAAGGTACAAGAACTACCATTAGGGAGAGAGGGACAGCGAGAAAGCTAAAAACAGGCAAAGCAATGAGTACAGAATTAGGAAAGCCAAAGGGAAATAAGCCAGCAGAGATCCTGCTTCGGGCATGTGTATTTATCACTTGGCACTCCGGCTGCTTTGGTCCGGTTCCCCCAGCTCTGACAGTTCTTTACCTCGTGCCACTGGTGGCAGAAAAGGGCTTTAAGGCTTTTTGTTTTTCCCTTCAGCCACCCACCATGCACAAATCAGGGTATTCACCTGCCAGGCTCTGCCCTGAGACAGCCAGGCCTCCGCATCATAAACTGAGGGGGAAGGGGAAAAAAAAGGAGACCGGAAGAGGCCGTTCGTCTTCTCTTGCCCACCTCCAGCCAAATTACCATCTCTGCTCATGGTTTTGTTCCCCCCCGGGAACTGCTCTCCCAGAACAGCCGCTGACACCAGCTCCTGAGGCAGAAGCAGAAGAGAGAAGCTCTCCTCCTGCTCAGCCCGTTCCCTACAAGACTAGTAGGTGCAACAGATTTTTCCTAGCTATCTTAAGCGCAGCACCTGCTGTCGGGAACAAATACTGCTGGGTTTTGGCTAGCAAAGCTGTTTTCCTTCATTAAACAACAGACCAGAATTTAATGCTAAAATGCCTCATTAAAAGCCGATCCAGAAGGAAATAGTTCAGAAAAGCTTTCCACGAGGTTTAATGCAACATCTGAGGCCTCTCAGCAGCCCCAACCTGCTATTCCGTTGTTGGAATATGCTGACTGTGGCACAGGGGGGGCTGCAGCTCTACCTGCCGAGGCCCTCTCCTGCTGGTGAGCAAATTGCTGCTTGCAAATGAAGCTTGGAAAAGCTCTAATGCCTCTTCCTGTTCCTTAGTATCCCGATTCCCCGACCTGGACAGTTAGCCAGGATTGTTGTCTATTAGGGACCAGGCTTTCTGCTGCTTTCCTTCCTTCCCTGTAGCCTGCGCGGTGCCGCTGGGAGAGCTGAAGGGACCCAGCCCCAGTGGTGGAAGGGAACAGCCAGGCAAAGGGCACCTGCTGCTGCCAGACCCGGGCACAAGGTTCATCGCTGCTGCCTTCTGCCCCCTCGCCTTCCTTGCCAGTGCTTACGGCTTTCAGAGGGGCTGCTTTAAGCCTATATAAAAGTGCTCCATAATCTGAGCCTATAAAATCCATAAAAAGACCTAAGCTAAACAAGAAACCACAGCCCCTTCTGTCCTGCCCCAAGCACAATGAGTTGGGGGTCAGGGAGTGACCAGATGAACAATTAAGGCAAGAGGGTTGAGGCTTCCAGAGGACAGAAACCAGTGAGCTGTCCGGGTCGATAACCGCGACCACTGGAGCAGCAGCTGGTGGTCTGGCTGCACCCTGGGTGCTCCTAGAGCCTGCCTGGGGCCTCAGCAGTTCCATCTTAATCTCCAACTAAGGTCCAGTCCCAGGTACCTTTCTCAAGTTCACTTCCAAATGACTAAGCAGATGATAACGTTAGTTAAATGTCAAACCGTCTCAAGGGAGGAAACACTCTCCCCTAGCAGGCAGGCTAAAACAATCCTGACTTGATGCTTTCATCAGGAGCCTGTGGGAGGATCTCGGGGGGAATCCTCTGAGCTGAAGTGACGCCACAAGACTGTTTCAGGCAAACAGCATGGCAGTGGCTGACAAACCTCAGCCTCCTCCATCCAGCACCATGCCTGGAACTCCCCTTAGGGCTGGAAAGCACATAGGAATCCACTGCAAATATTTATGCTAACAGAGCACCACAAACCGTTTTCTGCAAGTATGAAGGGAAAGGTAAAGGCTGACAAGATTTAAACACTATTTCCGCCCCTTCCCAGGAAGGCAGCAGTATCAATGGTTCTTGACCAGAGCCATTATTTTTCCCAGGAGATGGGAGCACAGCAGGGAACTATTTGCTCTTCTTTCTTTTTCACAACAAGGAACAGTAAATCTTAGCAAAAACAGAAAGGTAGGCACCAAACTCTTGACCATCATCCAGCCAGCCTTAGTTGAGCCCCATCGCTAAGTGAGACCATGCTGCCCCTGCCTGGGGCTCCAGAGAAAATCCAGCCTCACTGAAGCGCCTGACTTCTCGGAGAAGTTTCAAGTGACAGGGCCAAAGCTTCCACTGAAGAATGTGTGTTTTCATTCTGTGGCTGGGCATTAAAGCCAGAATCACGCGAACAACAACTACCTACTTCTGAGATGAGCCACCATTACCTGTTTCAAACCCACCTAGACCATCACAGACTTTGGCCAACCTGTTGCCTTATCCAGTCCCTGCATGGATGTTCTTCAGTCCTTTGCTGTCTAAAAAATGATGAAGTTGCGAACGGTAGGCACGGCCCTGCAGGAGAGGCAGCTGTGCTCGTCCTCCCGCTCCCCCCTGCCGGCTCCATCAGTCTCTAGTGCAATCAGCTGCGCTGGGCTCCTGCTCCACGGCTGCTGCGGGTGGCTCTGGGCAAGGGTCCGGTGTACAGTGTAGTGCACATCACCTCAAAGTTCCAGCCCCTGAAGTACAATCCTTTTGGTCATTCATATATTACAACCCTCTTTTTTTTTCTTTCTCCCCCCCACCCCATTTTGTTAAAAAAAATAAAGTTTTTTGCGTGTTTTCAGGTTTTGTTTCTTCTGATTTTCCTTCTTTCTTCTGAGTACGTGGGGAACATGGTGGTTCACGGGCCACCTCTTACTGGATCCCTCGAAAGAGACACATGGCAAAGATCATGGCAAACAGCTGGAAGGTGGGGGGGAGGGAGAAGAGGGCAAAAACAAAACAGAGACCACCAGAGTCAGCTGCATCTTCCAGAAGATCTGCAAAGCCCTCCCTGGTCCCAGGACCACTCCTGTCACTCCCTCCTGCCCAGCAGTCAGTGGCGCAGCAAGGGGGACCCTTCCCACCACCCAGGGGTGGCAGTGGCAAAACTTTTTTTTACCCCCTGAAGGTGATCCCTCCCCTCCTTCCCCTGTCCCCCAGTCTATTTGTGGCTACAGCAGCAGCCTGGCTTCATTCCCAAACCGCCCTTGGTGTCTCAGGAGAGCAGGATCTGCTGTCCCTGCTCTACACACCAGTTCCACTGCCCAGAGCAGGCACAGTGGGTCCTTCGTGGGGGCTGCTGGGGCTCTGCCCAGCTCCTTCTCCTTTGCACAGGACAGGACACTGGGGAAAGCACCAGGTCTTGCCCCAAAAATGCTGCAGGGACATCACTTCTGGGTTAATGTTCTGTCTGGTGGAAGCCTGTTCCTCAGAAACATCACCAAAGAGCCAGAGGCTAGTGCTGGATAATGGAGATGCTCTGGAACCAATACCGTTTCAGGTTCTAAACAGAAGTTTTTAAAGCAAAGGCACAGTTTGACCAAGTGACAGATTAGTCAGCTTGCTGGGGTCCTGCCGCAATGAGGGCAGTGACTGTGTGGGACCCTGGGGCAGGCAGTGGGTCCCCAAAGGCCCTGTGGCTAGCGTGGCAGGGTGTGAGCTCTGCGGCGGGGCCAACACGAGGCGGCACTGCAGGCTTGCGGCACCCGGTATTTCCCTGCCTTTTGTGGCAAAGGACCAGGCAGCCGGCTCCTTCTAGGCAATTAGAACCCACACGTTGATAACCTGCTGGCACTTCGCAGGAGCAGCTTCTCCTGGCAAGGGGGAGCACCTGCCTGTTTGCCTCGCTGCTGGACATCTACCAACACTTGCTTTTCTTCTAGTCACACAACAGTAAGTACCTCAATGGCCAACACTCCAATGGCAAGGGCTCCTGCAAGGTACACGTAGGTCTCAAAGGAGTTCAGGATCACAGTGTAGCAGCCCTAGGAAGGACAAAACGTGGTGAGACAAACCTGAGCAGCACATTGTGTTGTTCTCACAGCAGAGCCCTCATTAGTACAAGAGGTGCTCTCAGATGTTTGCACAGCTCCCGCTCACCCCCTCACCCAGCCCCACAGCACAGGAGGCAGAGACCCACAGGACAGTGCCGGGGAAGGGAAGGTTTTGCTGCAGTGGGATGGAGTGGTGGACACCCACAACCCCTCGCTGATGACAAGGAACTGTGTCTTCTTGCAGGGCCGAGAGGAGCAGCAGAGGAGAGGCGCTCCCTCTGCAAAGGGCAGAGACTAAGCACAGAGGAAAGGACCCTCAGGGCAGATGACAGACAGCCCAGGCTGACTAGGGATAAGAACGATTTCTTTAAAGCCAAGGCAGGAGATTCTTGAATCCTTTCTCATAGCCAGCAGCTCTTTCACACCTCAGGACCATTTCTCTGTGCCTTCACCCAAAGGAGCATAGATGAACACTTGCTGATCTTCTGGCTATGAGAGAATTAATTTCGCTAAGAACTCAGGGCCATGCACTACAGCAATCCTTCCACTTATGCAGCATAGCCACCGTGATCTTTAATGTCATTTACTATTTCTCATAGCATTCATTAACAGGTGTTAATGCATCTTGTGCAAAGATTTCAGGAAGTTTCTGGAAATCACCAGGAAATATCCTGGCCTCAGTTCTCCCAGCCTAAAATTCCACGCCACCAGCAAATTTCTGCAAATAGGTCACACATAAAGAGAAAAGTAGATTGGAGTTTGTCCACTGTAAAAAGTAGGTCTCCTCCCTACTGAGCATATATTTCACACATAGACGTTTAATCCCATACATACTGCTGGGGTGTTTCGATCACCTGGTTTTTTTCCTTCCACCCAAAAAGAAAGTGTCTGAACTGCAAAGACAGCACAACAGTTACCTACTGGTGTCCACACCAGACCCTGCTCACTGCGAGCCAAGACACGACCGGAGGAGAGCGAGGGAGAGCACAGAGGTGACCCACTGATGAGGCAGACCCAGGGAGCGCAGACCGCTGGGGCAGTAACCGAGCTGTTAAAACCACATTCTTGTCAACATGAGACCGCTCAGCAGCAGCTCTGTTTTGGCCACGTTTCAGCTCAATTTTCAGGGAACAGCATCCAGCCTAGCAACAAAATGTTTGGGTGCTTGCCAGAGCTCCAACCTTAACCCAACTTCCAGCATGCCCCACTCAGCTGGGTACAAATGAGGGTGAGCACAAGTGCGGCCAGCACTGTCCTACCAGCATGGTGTCCCAAGCGCCTGACTTGCCCCAGGAATGCCTGAATTCAGGCATCAGGTGCTTGGGAGTGTCTCTCCCATGTTACAGAAGCGCCTCACAGTGTGTTTGATGACACGTACTGTGCACACCGCTTCTTCTACCCCTGTGGTGACAAGGGCTCAGAGGAAACCTTCGCTTTCCATAGAGGCGGTAGGCCTCAGCATCACCGCTTAGGGAAAGCTAAATCGGTTACCCGCTTTAACCCTGTTTCTCAAAATGCATTTCTCTTTCCCTCCCTGCTGTTTATCATCTCTCTCCTCTCTCTCTTTCCCGTCTATTCACGTCAATCCGACCTGGCAGAAGCAGTATGGTGCTGTCTGCTATGATCTCTCACCAAGAGTGCCTTTGCCAACTATTTCCAGCCGCCAGGCAAGGAACAGCTCACATGCTGCTTCCAAGCTCCTCTACTCTCTTTCACAGTCTGCGATCAGGTGCTGACAAGAGGACCACTGCTTAGTGAGGGACCACTGCTTAGACAGAAAAGGAGGCTTGTACATATGGTCAGTACAGAGCTCAGCTGGCTTATTAAGTCAGGAGCTTAGCCAGAAAATTTCTTAAACTTCACATCTTGGTGACAATGTACGGAAACACAACTGTAATATCAGTGCAGCGTGGCCAGCAGATCGAGGGAGGTGATTGTTCCCCTCTACTCCGCTCTTGTGAGACCCCACCTGGAGTACTCAGCACAAGGACATGGACCTGTTGAAGAGGGTCCAGAGGAGGGCCACGAGGATGATCAGAGGGCTGGAGCACCTCTGCTGTGAAGACAAGCTGAAAGAGTTGGGGTTGTTCAGCCTGGAGAAGAGAAGGCTCCGAGGAGACCTTATAGCGGCCTTCCAGTATCTGAAGGGGGCCTACACGAAAGCTGGAGAAGGACTTTTTACAAGGGCATGTAGTGATAGGATGAAGGGTAATGGCTTCAAACTGGAAGAGGGCAGATTTAGATTAGACATCATGAAGAAATCTTTCCCCATGAGGGTGGTGAGGCACTGGAACAGGTTACCCAGAGAAGCTGTGGATGCCCCATCCCTGGAGGTGTTCAAGACCAGGCTGGATGAGGCTTTGAGCAACCTGGACTAGTGGGAGGTGTCCCTGCCCATGGCAGGGGCGTTGGAACTAGGTGATCTTTAAGGTCCCTTCCAACCCAAACCATTCTACGAGTCTATGATTCTATGACATTATGCTGAACTGTCTTGTTCCAGTCTGGTACTGGAAAAAAATGCCAAGTCAAGAGGCCTGGCAAAAGAGATGCCCTTTTTCTACTGTGAAGAGCAAAAGAGCAGAGAAATGCAGCTTTCCAACACTTCTCCTCCTTGGAAAACAGACATGGTTTTCTGTGGCTGTTTAACCCTTGATCTCTTGGTTGCGTGAAACTCCTTTTCCTGGTGTTCAGCTTCCCTTACCTGTCGGTTCTGAAACCTCTCGACGCCTGTGAGGCAGGCTTCCTTGTTGACAAACAACCCTTCCCGGCTCTGGAGCTCTCGCTGGCAACAAGCCTCAGGTGTCACCGATTCCAAAGAGGAGTGTGGAAGATGAGGGACAGCTTCAAAATCTTCTGGTCCGTTCACTCCACAACAGGCAAACTAAGGAGAGAGAAGAAAGAAAGACAGAGTTGACACTTTGCCCTGAAAATAGATATGAGATATCTAGCAAAGACCTATTTTGTAGGGATCAAAGCTTTAGTCAAAGCACAGACAAAACAACTGTTGTTTCCAGAGAAGGGAGTTGTGCTTGTACCTTGGAGCTTCTGTTTCATCAAAGCCTTTTTATAAAGTCCCACTGTTCCCATGTCATACTGTAGACTCTAAGGTACCACTGGGAATATTGCCATGAACTACACAGGGCTTTGGAGCACATCCAGGATGACTTGCTTGAGATCACCCAGCCAGTCTGTAAGGGAGCGAGCAGTACAATCCAGGCTCCTCCCCACAGCTAATGGTCAGGATTGTTGCTGCTCAAAGGCACTGCTGGGTGATTCAAGTAAGGCTCCTTTTTAGGATTCAGGTCAGGTCCTTTTTAAGGATTCAAGTCATACTCTGACTCTGTCTCCTTTCAGTCAGCAAAAGGAAATGTCTTTGTTAAAGTCCTGAATCAGCACGAAAGGCAGCAATCATCTTTTTCTTTTAAGATTAAAATTGACTTTTCATCTGCAGAGCCTGACATCCTGCTCTTCGCTCCTGACGAGATACACCGTGGGCTGTACTGCGCACTAAGTTCACATCTGTACATACACACACATGCATACGGAACTTCTTGTAGTACATAATAACAACCCCAATTCCAATGACAGTTGATCTTTAACCTGCCTGATTAGGATTGTAACAACAAAGTCAATTTTGATGACCAATATGTCTCTACTGAAAATATGCCACTAGGCACACTTCCTGCCTAATCTGCCACCTACCAACTCATTTCACAAGCGCTAACAAAAAGGCATTAGTTAGCACTCAGTTTTGGCTGCTGTTGGTCGGGAATAGTTCTGAAGTAGTCTGCAAGGTGAAAGGTCCATGGTAAATGCAGCGATATTCAGTTGCAGACAGCTCCACGGCTTTCTGTGCCCGCTGGTTGAAAGCTGGAGGTACCTGGCCAGGTCAAATGCCTCGGGCTTTGGCAAACCACAAAGGCTGACACAGTCACTGGGAGCACCTCTCTCAGGACGGATGGTGGCTCACTTCGAGGAAGTCCGGCTGCCAGCCCAATTCTCATCTGCCTCCCACCACCGCCACAAACCCCAGTGCTACGCTCGATGGGTCAGGAGGGTTGGAGCAGGCTGACCCTGGGCGAGCTGAGGGTGCGGGCTGAACCCCATGTTGACAGCCGCTGAGCATGGGACTGGCACGACCCGACTTACTGTGATCATAACAGAGTTCCAGGTGGACGAGAAGACATCCGTGTCGTTGTTCCTCAGGTAATGCTTCTTCAGCTCCTTGGTGAAAAACTCCCTGGTCAGCTGAAACGCACAGAGAGGTGGAAATGTAAAGGCCACTGCCAGCACCTTTCCCGAGCACTTCCCAAAGCTCCCTCTGTGAATGCTGGGGGTTGTTTGGTTGTTTTGGTTCTTTTTTTTTTTTTTTTGCAAACCTCAGAGGATAAACACGGGAAAAGCCACTGGCTGAATCATAACTATATCCAGGGTGAACAGTACCTGTTAAATAAAACTGTTGCTTATGAAATCAAAGGATTGAGTTATATCTATAGTGGTAAGACATGTTTACAATTAAAGGCTGGTTCATTTTTTAAATTGACAGCACTATTTGAAAATGCTTCCTAAGTTGAAACAGGACTAAAACAGATTTTAGAAAGATCTTCAAATCCACACCCAAATAGTTTAACTTACTATGCTTCATGAGGTCTGCAATCAAAACATGATTTTCCCCTCATTTTTCATTTTAAACCAGTTAACTTCCTACTAACGAGAGGGGAACTGCTCTCAATTTACTTCCATGTGTGAGGAAGCAGAATGAAGCCCTAATATGAAACTTTCTGGGAATGAAAAGGAAGTAAAAAACATGTAATGAATGCGAAATGTTCAAGTCAGCTTATGAATTGGAAGACCATTTCCCTGACGGAGCTTTAGATTACCTAAACTAACCCACACACATGAAGAAAAATAATCTTCTTTATATTTCCAGTGTTTAGATAATTTAAACATTTTTTCTAAGGTCAACAATGTAAACAAATGGAATTGCATGATGGAATTTCATTTACTCCTGTTTACACTTACAGTAAAATAGAAAAACTGAACGAACATTTTGGCTCAGAGTCTTCTCAAAAACGTTAGACACCTTGAAATTACATTTACTTAGGCTCACTCTCTGGAGGACTGGTAAATATACAAACTTAATAGTCTTGTTAAACTGAACACCCTGATTCAATCTTGTTGCCTTTCTACCACATCGAGATGAAAACTTCAAGGAATCCCCTTTTCAGGTTCCCAGTAAGTCTTGACTTGTGTGGTCCCTTCTCCAAAACACCTTGTGATTTGTGATGCGCACAGGCAAAATCTCTCTGCCACTGCAAAGCCTCAGTGAAAGGGGTTGGAGTCGGCTGGATATAGCACTGCTCTAGCGTTGCATATGTGCAGGATCAGGAATTAAGCTGCCTGAAAAAGACCCCTTTTTTTTTCTGTTGTTCATACAGCACTGCAGACGCGGTAACACGTACCGCAACAAGTTGGTTTCAGGTTCTTGATATGCAACGTGAAATATCGCACATACGCATACATATGTATGAGGCGTATGGGTGGGCACAAAAGCACGAGCACAAAATTGTTTGTTTCCTTTGTAACTGTATCACAAAATTTAAGGAAAAAAGAGAAGGCTGTGGTGACTCTTTAAAAGACCCTCGAATATGACTTGATATCAACTTCTCTTTTACAAATACAAACTAAGGCCAAAATTAATGACTAAATCAATACTGGGTAAAACTTTGCCACAAACCACTTGAATGATGCAGGTAGCTCAATCTCACTACCTTTCAATTAGGTACGCTGCTAAGTTCCTAAATCCCTTTTACGAGACAGATATTATCTCATTTCTTGCTTTTGAGTATTAAAATACCAGAGGACGTGGCTTTTTCCTTTGGGAATTGGGTGCACTGGAGGAAGGTCAGGTTAGAAGATGCTGAAATACGTCCTCAGTGTTCTCCTTTCCTTTCCTTTCTCTGTGTACTTTATCTACGCAGCATCCTACCCTGCAGAGACAGCAGCACATTGTTTTGATGCTCGTCTGTTTCTGAAGCGCAGACTTTGAAACTGATATTACCGTTGGTAATAATCCCAGCCAATTGCCTTTGGCGGGGTCTAAAACAAAAGAGTCATTTAAATATAACGTGAAACCTTTATTTTGACAGCAGCAACCCCAGAGGAAATGGTTCAGAGTTTGTGTGCGATTTTTACGAGACTTGGCCTAAAACAAAGCCTAGTGTGGGAAGGGTAAGTTTGCCAGGAAAATAACTGATTCCACTTTGTTGCTCTTAAACTATTTGTCCTGAGCATCTGAAGGGCAGAAAAATGTGTGTGTTGGGAGGGCTGGGGGGGAGGAGACGGGGAAGAAAAAAGACAAAAAATCAATCAATCATCAGAAGCATCTTTCTTCTTTCAAAAAATTGCTGACACAGGAGGATAAAAGTCAGTAAGACGGTCCTGCTCACATGGCCACGGCCCCCCTCTCGCTGAAGCACCGATGGGGTGGGTGCGCATTGGAGAACCACGGCAAGAACTATTCAGAAGGGAGCAAAGTACCTACTAATAAAACCAGACCTTCGCACACACTTTTGACAGCACAGTTATACCAGCCACAGGCATGAACAAAAAAGAGCCGTTCAGCTGTGGTTTTTTCTAGCCGTTCTGGGGGGAACGTCTCCAATACAGAAAAAGCACATGCATGTGCGTCTTTACAGGTCAATCAACAAAGTGGGACTTTTTGGTCAAACTGGTTCAAAAAATAGCTTAGCTGGAATTACTGCAGCCAGATGAAAGGGACTTACGAAAAAGAGGGCATTTTTGTACAACACAGGTGTGGTGGCACTGGCCAGGAAGGTCACAGCCTTCTCCTGTGTGTCATGTCACTCCTTCTCCTCACTGTGTCAAGGAATACTGAATGCTGTGCAAGAGGCTGGCTTCATAGAGCCTGCCTAGAAAACAGGGCACACTCCTGTCCCGATGCATCCGCCTGCAGCATCCCAACGTTTCTGACACAGCACAGTGCTTGTACTGTAGGTACAGCCACCGGTCCTGCACTTCTCTCTTCCACAGTGCTTTCCACCTAAGAGACTCCAGCTTCCTAACGGAGGGATGGACTGTGCATATTTTTTAGGTTTTGCCTTATTCTGAGGAAACAGAGGTATCAGGAACTAAAGCGACTTCTCTGTTAAGTGCCAGAACTGGGGCTAAAAATCCAAACATCCTGACTCTGTCCAGAGCCCTGCCACTGAACTAATCTGTTCCTACCATCCCACTTGCTTGCTTGCTAAGACAATTCACTAAGAAAAAAAGAGTCAAATATCCCTCCAGGGTTTTCCCCATCCAGACCTCTGAATGGCTTATAAAGAGAAATTCATGAACATAAGTCAAATCGCTCTTCCCCAGCCTCTCTCTCTTGTCCATGGAAGGCACTATTTTATGGAGGGTCTTCTAGATGAAAAGGGTTCTCAACCCTCCAAAACCTTCTTTTACAAAGGAAGAGAAACTCTGGTACTCCCATAGCTGCTTTTAAATAGTTCATTGAGAGTCCAGCTGGACTTGCAGATCACAGTAGCTCGCCATCGCTAATACCACTTTCACTCACCCCACCGCCACACTCTGCTTCACTGACTCTTCCTCTCATGTCAAATCTCAGCAGAAAACATCTCTTTCCTCCCTTATTTTTGCCTCTGAATTTATTTCACTGTCTCAGCTATTAATAATTTAACTCTGCTGAGTGTTTGGGGGCTAGTTTGGATGTAACACGCTGTACAAGAGAAAGCAGCACTGAACTAATGTTCAGTAATCTGGAAAGTGAACAACCCACATGTATACACTTTCGTCTCATTTTATACACCCAGCGAGGCCATAGCCATATGGACTGTGCAATGACCGTCCCAGAAACCTACTTGGTAAGTTTCCAAGAAATTTAGGTTGCCTAAACGTGCATTTACCACCACACACCTTGAAAGCAACTTATTTCGCAGGGAAGAGAAAAGCACATCTGAACCTGACCTTAAATTGCTACTGTGAAGAATTCTTCCCGACATGGGTTGACAGAAGGACCATCCCTGTCCCCACGGACATCCTATCCGGCCATCTAGTCTCACCCTGACCCAAAGATGACAGCAAAACTAGCCACAATAGTCACCAAACCCGAAGAGCTACCACCAAAATATATAGCAACAGCAAAACAAGGTTGGTTTGTTTTTTTGTTTTTCAGAAGAAACCCGAGGAAAGAACAAACCATAAGAATTTGCAGCCTGAGTTTAACTTCTGCATAGAGCCATCTCCAGCTATGTTGGGATCTGACGTTCTTCATTCCCTCCCAGTTAAGCCTTTCCTGCCAGTCATTCTGACAGAGTGGGAAGCTGGTGATGCAAACAAGGAGACAAGCTCAGGAAAAGACTGAAGTTTGCTCCCCTTCAAGTTTTACCTCACAAAACACTGCCAGATGCCATGAAAGTCTAGAATAACCACTGTGACCTTATCTTGCCAGGTAACATACCCTCATGTGTCCCACGGCTTTATTGGGAGTGGAAGGTACGAATGCTTTGCCTGATGCCTTGCCTAAGCAAGACATAAGCAGGCTCCTCAGGACGGAGGGAAGAGGACACAGCCAGCCCTGCAGTCACCCCGCACACAGACTCGCGAGCCTGGCGAGTTTCTTGTACCGTTTACCAGTTTCCCACAGGGAAGGTGGGAGGTGGGAGCAGTCGGCTGCTCGGCCAGCCCCTGCTCACCAGGGACCGTGTTCCCTCTCTGTCGTGAAGCCTGTACCTGGGTCTGCAGCGCAGTTTCTACGCGTGCGGTCTGCTGCTTGTGCCGAACCAAAGGAATTCTCTAAAAACTCCTAACAGCGGAGCTGTAATGACCAGACCACAGCAGACCCCCCATGCTGCAACCTATTTATGGCGCGGTGGCTGTTCCCATGAGGGCAGAGTCTCAAAGCCCAAGCTGGAATGGGGCACCCACTCTGTGTACAGAGTGCCGTGCCTTCCCCACTGCCTTCAGATCTGAGGCAAAGACAAAAGACCACCAGCTTATAAAGGGGAAAAAAATCCTCTCACTACCTCCCCCCGAGACCATCCTACTGCACAAACACCACACTGTCTTGCTGTGAGCTTCCCAAGTCTTGATTCTTTGCTTATCAAATTCTTTTTATATCAATAAAATTAAAATTATATCCTGGCTCAAGAAAATCAGCATTATACATGGCCCTTCTATGCTCATGCCACATTTCTATCATGTTCAGTACAGGGAATGTACTGTGTGTTCTCTCTTACTGGAAGAGGCCAAATAAACAAAATAAATACTAGCAGTCATTAGTGACCACTTCTACTGGCCAATATTTTTTCACAGCCATCACTCAGAGTTGTATTTCAAAGACGGGCTGACTTGAGAAGGCTGGACCTAGTTCAGTCAGGCTCTTCTTTGCATATGTGGGAATATGAAAAAAAATTCACAAACCCTTGCTGGTTAGAGAAACAAATGAGACTGTGCTCACTACTGGTCTAGTAAAAGCTTACTAGTAGCATAGGGGAGGGATGATGGCCATATAATAATATGCATAGCAGCAGAGTAGAGAAAGGCTACATCATATGAAGCTGTGGAGAGAAGGACCAGAAACTTGTAAGCAGGGCAATATTTGATGAGTCTCAAAATGGGACATGGGGAGGCTTGCTCAAAGCAGGTCAGGAGGGATGTCTTACAAGCCGCACTGAGAGGAAAATTCAAGAAGGAATATGACTAGAAGATGCACAAGAGAGTTTTTGCACTGCAGAGCAAGCATTGGCCCTGTTGGGAAAACAGGAGGTTTCACTATTAATATTAATATTAAACACATGCTATGTTGAAAAAAGAAAAGAGTTGCTTTTAACCTTAGTGTGACTTTATTATAGAACTTCTCTCTGATGGAATGTGCAGCTGGTTTGTCTGCAAAAGAATCAGGAAGACTCTAAAAACTTCAGGATTTAAGTAGCCACCCCAGTGTATATCTCCTGTGTACATAAACCATCCACCCTGCACACACCAGGTTAGTTAGCATTCACTAGCTTGCTGGCAGTTCTGCAGACTGAGGGTAGAAATGAAGCAGGTTTGTTGGTATTTGAAACACACAGTTGCTCTACAAATGAATCAGCTACCATCTAGCAACATGCTCCAGCTGGGTACAATCCCACCGGGGTTCAGAGTTTGCCCACCATAGGATACTTACATTCTCTCTGAAGATAAAAGCCAGGATTGCAGCTGAAAGCTCCGCCAGGAAGATTATCAAAATAAACATGAAGAACTGAAAGAGAGAAGATTAAAAAAAAAAAACAAAAAAAAAAAAAAGAGAAAAAAAAAAAAAAAAAAAAAAAAAAAGAAACCACAGACATACCATTAGGTGCGTGCAATAGGTAGTAGAGACAGGGTTTTGGTAGTCACTAAAGAGATGGAAAAAATAACTGAGGAAACTTTTTTTTCCCCTGACAATTTAAAAAACATATGAGACAGTAACCTGGAGCAGACACAGCCCCTCTCTGACCACATCACAGGACACGGGAGCTTGCACCATTTTTGCCTGGTTCTAATGGGTAAAAGAGGATAAAGCTACAGGACCCACGGCATCCCCTGATAAATCTACACCAGGTTAAAACAGTAAATCCTACTTTGATGGAAAAAGTTTATGATTGTGTAGATGCTTGCACAGGGTTAAATTGTCCTGACACAGGTGTATGCATCACGCGCATACACCTACATATGCACACACACACCCTCATCACAACAATTTTACAGTAATACGATCATGGTTCATTTTGCATAGAAGGAGGTAGTGGGACACATACTTAAATATTTACACCTATGACCAAAAGTGGACTCTCTTCAGAGTATTCTGCATTTCAGGACAAAATCAACCTTGGTTAATATCTCCCTCCACACAATGGGGTTGCACTGAGTTAAGTATTAACCATGCAGAACCTCTACAGAAAGTTGGTAACACCCCATCATAATTTTAATTGGATTATGCAAATACCATCCATGTCTTGTGCAGTGTCCAAGCGTGCATATTCATATCCTTAAATTAAGGGCACACTGCAGACTTAACAGAAAGCAACAGCCAGCAGACTGAGTGGTAGCAAACGAGAAACAGGCATCCAGTTTGAAGTAAAATAATTACAAACTTACGTAATCATAATTTTAGGGAAGATAAATGAGAGCAAACAGAGAGGCACGAAGTTGTTCAATTTAAGCTGGAACTGTATTTTCATCCTGTTGCCCTTGCAACCTTCTGCTGCTTTGGTCTAAAAGTCTGGTCTTCAGTCTTAACTAAAGGCATCTTGTTTCTGTGATGTTACTGAGCCTGAGCGATCCACCGTGCCTTCACCACCCACCCCACAGAGGTAAATCAGATGCACTTAAGAGGTCTCATCCCCAGAGAGACTGACGTCGAGCTGTGAGTGAGCTGCCCCCAGGACCTTGTCTACCCAGAGCACTCGGGCGCTGTGGAGTGTTTCCTGCCCGGGATGAGCACCGGGATCCCTGCCAGCTCCCATCTCAGACCCTCCTGCATGGAGGTGGCACAGAAAACTGGTACACAGCTAGAGGTAAAACTCAAGTAGAAAGGAAAAGAGTGTTGAAGGGAACATGTCTCCCAGGCCAGGAAAGCACTCACTGACATCAAAGAGCTTAGGACTCAGCCTGTCCTCGTGACCAATTCTCAGTTACATTGATGCCTCATGATAGTTTGATGCTGCTTCAGTCCATAACGAGCAGTACAAGGAACGGGCAGGGATGTGCCCTTGAACATCCTTACGACAACAAATGTTGGTGCTGAGGAACTCCTATGGGAACAGAGCAGAGAGTGGCCAGGCTCACACCCTCTCCCAAAATGTCATTTATTTCCATTCTTGGAGACAAAATAGTGGGCTTGAGGAACCATAAGTCTGGACTAGATGGACATTTTTTATGTTCTTATAGCCACAAAGAAAAAACACCACTTGAGAGTCCAGCCCTTCTAAAATTAAAGGATCCCAAGAATTAGCTACAGACTCAAAGATGATTTTACAGAACTGAGTGAACGTTTAGAAATGAACTCAGATTTTGGCACCGTGCAAGGAAAGCAGGAGTGAACAAAGAATCCAGTAAGACCACATCACATGGAGGGTAATAAAAATGCTGTACATGTTACCAATGAAGGTGGCTGAAGCAACAAGTAGAAATAAACACTAGAGAAGCCTGGATGTGTGGGGTTTTTTTGCGTGAGGAGGTTATTGAAGGTCTTTCTGAAACAGAAGGCAGGCAGATGGGGCCAGAACTGCTATTGCGGTCCCCAAGCAATGATTTATAAACAGTCCGAAACGTTGTGCACCGCACATTTCAGTAATGGAGATAGAATTCAAACTACCTGCTTGGAATGGGCAAAACGTTGTTTTGTTGTCAATTATCAGAGCTGCAAGCAATTTTTCCCCACTGGAAAAGTGCATGTACCACCCTGTCCCATTTGTCTTCCCGCTTCTGCAGTGGAAACAAAAGAAAAGGAGCCTGGGCTCAAACGACAAAACAAGAAGAGTCAGATGAGCAGGGACTTCGGTTGCTAACAGCATGCTGTTGCTTGATTTTGCTGAACTAGTTAACTCTATAATTTATTCTTACTGCTGGAGTTTTCTGCAGTGGCTTCTTTTTTCCCTGCTCAGAGACTTTTGTTTTTAATTTCACCACAGGAGGGCAAAGAACAAGTGATGAGAAAGAATGTTACTTTGCAAATTCACATCATCATCCATCAAGGGATCTCAGCATAGTCACTAAGAGGTCTAAGGTGGTGATCAAGTGATTAATCCCGTCACCCTGCTAATTGCATTTCATTTACTGATTACTGGGAGACACATGTTCACCCAAGCTCCAGCACAGATCTGTGCAGAAGTGGAAGCAGCCATTCCCAGATTATCTCTGATAAGCTTCATTATCATTCCCAAACTGATTCACGCTTACATTGTGCAGTCTGCATTACAGCTTTGTAACAGTTACTGTAGAAAAAACACGAGCAGCCATTAAGGCTGATGAGAAAAAGAAGATGGATCATCAGTGTTTCAGAACTTGCTCTCATTCTGCATTTTAAGGAGAGTCAAAATCTGCTCACTGTGTTTTGCCTCCCAAAATTAAATTGATTACTGATACATGAGAGCACTACACAGCCAACTAGTTTGGCTGGGACACAGCAGCCTCACATTCAAATTCATGCATGAGACCCACACGTGAACGTGGGTACCCCCCATATCCAAGGTGAACATCCTGAGGAGTGGGGTCTTCCATGTTCGTCAAAAATCCTGCCTCAGCTCCTGGTGGTGGTTACAGGTTTATCAGAAGTTTCCACAACTCAACGTTTCATGTTTCTTTTTCACAACTCATCTACTGTTCCAGTTTCATCAGTGCTGTTCCAGAAAGGGCAGCTATTGCCTTTGACACAAAGGACCCACATTTCCATGTTGAAAAGTTTCAGGGGCTACTGCATCCATTATACAAGAGGGCAAAACAGGGCGTCTACACTCAAAACAAAGACAAATGAAGCTAACACTGCCTGTTCTTGTTGCAAAGCTGAATTCAGTCCCGTGGTGAAATGTTGTGTGCTTAACAGCACTTTGGATTCTGATTTTTGTGGTGTTCTTTTGCAGTCTGAGGGTCTTTAGGACAATCCAGGAGTTATTCAATGTCTGATTTGCAGGCCAATGTTTGCTGCTTTTTGTGAACCAAGTCCAAGCGCTGGGAAATCTAACAACGCTTCAGAGCCTGGTCCTTAACGCAACACATTAGGATCCACAGTGATGTTTTTTACCAAAAGACAAGCAGCTTAACGAAAAAATAAAAGTCTTTGCAAACACAAAAGCTAGACCCTAGAGAACATGCATTTGTGCATCTGTCTTGTCCCTTCTATCTTCTGTTTACATTTGGACTAAAAGCTTCAGATATACAATATGCATCACACTGAAATCTCACTCAAGCAGTTCTCTGGCTCATCAATTCTTTAAAAACTTTGTAAGCGGACTTGATTTGATCTAGCAACTTTTCCCCAAGTACCACCCCCCTGAAGCCTAACACTCTCCATTTTGCAACGTGTTCCCAGGCTCTCTGGCATACACTCAGGAATGGTTTGCCTTTTCAACGCCTAAAACTTACTCCCATCAGACTGCTGGTTTCACAGATGTTTTATGCATTTTAACATCAGTGGCCCCCAAAAAAGCAGAAATTAGCAGCATATCTCTTCTCACTTGATATCAGCACAGATACTTGTCCAAGTGCTTCGCAGCTGTTGGACGTGAGATGGCAGACTGTTTAACAGAGTTGACTTTGATACCAGAAGCCCTGGAAGATCTGGTCAAAGTGGAACACTAATTCCTCATCCAGTAACTTCTTTTCGAGTTTATCCTAGTCTGTGGCATTACCTTCAGCCCACAAAGTTGAGTGCACTGGAGTATAACTAAAACACCAGGAGGAACATTCAAACCTATGTGATGTAACTCTATGATGGTCAATCAGGAAAGAGCATGGCCCAGAGCTCCCTTCCTCCAGCCAGGTCCCCAATCTGAATGCAGCGGGCATGGTCCAGGCTGAAAATATTACTCTCCCATTCACTTACAATCAATACTTCTCATCAAACATAACTTTTAGTTTCTTAAACTGACAGGGACAGGCTTTGAAGTAGCCTTGGGCTCATTGGGCCTGATCCTTTGCGTTTTATTAGGTTCCTCTAGGCAGATCTCGATGACTTCACAGGTGATACATTTGGTTTTCTGGTTTACTTCTGACACGAGTCACTACAATTCCAACTCACAATGCCTTCCAAAAAGGGGCTTTTATGAGCAGGTTATGAATCAAGGGGTGGGTGAGCCAAGTGCCAGAGAGAATTTATCTCAATGGAGCCAGGCTCATCTGTAGGAAAAAACGGTTTTAACGTCAAGAAAGTGGACTTTACTGTTCTGTTTAAAGTTAGAGACAAGCCTCTTTTGCACTGTGAAGCAGCTGTGCAAAATACAATCATAACAAAACACCGTAAGATCAAGATTTTAAAAAACCAAATCATTAAAAAAAAAAAAAAACCCACAACAAAAAAACCCCAACAGAGCCACAGGGAGAAACCAAAGGTCACATTTGACAAAAATGAAAAATAAAACTAATGATCTTTGTGTTTAAACACATAACTAGTAATGCCTTCCAGTAAGAGGTAGCGGCTGGAAATCCTGCAGTATCAGAACTTATGGCGGAGGTCAAAAATGACTTATTTTAGAGGCTAGCTCTTTGCAAATAGTACTTGATGACCACGTGGGCTGAAATTTAACCCTATCATTCAGGGCGAAAATTGCCCAAAGATAACAAATCTGGTTCATTTTAGGAGCAGAATAGGCTGCACAGAGGAGTGACCAGCTACCAAGAGCTGCAACGCAAGGCCGCCGTTTCTGCTGACATGGGGAGCTTCGTTACACAGATGCTTTGCTCCACGTGTTCCCTCCGCTTTGTTGTGAACCAGTGAGGAATGAATTCACAAGTGGAGCTGTGGGGTTTGGGTGGACAAAAGATGACCATTTTTGGTCACTTTATAAAAGTAAAAAAAAAAAAAAAAAAAAAAAAAAAAACCAACCACAAAAAACCCGAAACAACATTTTGAAACAAAGCTTAACAAAGTCAAAATACACTCCTAGACTCCACGTCCACCAGGCTCAAGCCTGGGACAGGGAAGAAGCAAATTCTCTGTATTTCTAGCTGTATGTAAAAGTGCCCTAAACGTATTTATTATCTAAGAGAATAATGGCTACAATGACAGACACCCATTAATGCACTTATTACAGCATCAACTATCCAGTCACCCCCCATTCTTGGTAAACACTAACAGAAGACGCAAGGAGACTTACAAAAAGCAGGAGGCATTTGTTCTCACGGATGGCACCGCAGCAGCCAAGGAAACCCAGCAGAAAGAGCATCGCTCCCATAGCCAGCATGATGTACGCTCCCGTGAAGAGCAGAGGGTTGGCAGCCACTATCTCTCGAAAACCTGTGGGATCCACAATGACCCAGATCCCAACTCCCAGCAGGCACGCTCCTCCCAGCTGTCACGGCACAAGGGGAGAAGAGAGAGGGAGACAGGTCATAAAACAACCGCTGCAGGAAAACTGGAGTCGTTGCTATCTTTTGATCCAGTGTTCACTTGGAGAATTTGTGTTTATCCATGGCATATGTTTGCTGCTGGGCAGGTGATTGCTGACATGCTACTCAGTGTCTCTTGCACACTCAATGAAACATTTGCAGCAAAAGCACCTTTCTTCCTTGACACGTCACTCTACCGCTTACGTCCTCCCTAATGCTGAAAGATCAAGTCTCGAGCTGCTGCCACATCTGCAGGGCACAGCCCAGTGAAGGGGCACACGGGAACACCCTGCCACAGAGTCCAGGGTGGCTGGGGGCTCCCATCCTTCCTGTCAAAGACAAGAGCAAGAGGGTCACCAGGAATGACTCTGTATGTGGCATGAAAATGACTGTGTTTCCTAGTGAAAACTTCATCAGGGCATCCAGGACTAGAAAACAATTTCTTCTGCAATTCAAAGATAGGCCATGCACACTACTAGTTACAGCTTTCCCTCTGGTCTCCCTTGTCCGAGGACAGCAATAACTCAGACAACAGTGACCACTGCGCTGGCTTTCTGAATATCTGAGCATCTTTGGATGCTGCAAAACCCTCAGTGATTGCTAGTGCAAAGCCGAGGGGATATTCTGTACCATGGCAACTTGACCAAATTCCAGCCTATCCTGCTGGGGAGCAGCAGACTGCTGGAGGATTCAAGAGAGAAAGTAAATTCTAAATACTTACAAATATAAAGAAATTGAAAAGAAACATCAGGTACTTCATGCAGCTCAGACAGTCTCCCTCCATGGTCTTCAGGCTCCTTGATTCAGTTCTTCCTGGAAAACACCAGCACTTCCTTAGCACGCTCTTTTCGATGGAGCGACACAATGCTACTGCCATTTGTGTTTCCCCCAGATCCCGTGGAGATATTTATACAGAAGGGCTCATTTCTTACCTGAACAAGGCAACATAGCACAGACTAGTAAGAGATAATGATCACTGCTAAGTCCCTTTGCACCCTTCCGGGTCTAAAGGAGAATGCAGATGTGAAGAGGAGGTTGCAGGAGAGGAAAGGTCTAGCTTTCCTTGCAGCGTGAGATGCGGGGAAAAATATCCCTCTGCACATGACGATTTTTTTTTCCCCAGTCCCTAAAGCCTGTGAAGTCTAAGAAGCACTGAACATACCTGTCTACTTCACCACAAAAAAGGCCTATTTGAAAGGCTCACAGGCATATGTTTCTGGACAGTTAGCTCCATACCAAGCTTCCTCCATAGAATGAATGCCATATAAACAAGGAGAACATTTTCAGGGAAACATTTGGAGGAGCTGGGCTGGGAAAGACTGCAGTGTGTGGACACGGGCGGGCCTGAGGAGGCTGTCCTCACACAGTTACTCAGCCTGGAGCCCTGCTTATCATGCAGTGTGAAATGCTACTGTGCCACCAAAGCCCTGGTGCTCTACACCCCACCCTGCACAGGTCTTTTGCAGGCAGAGCCCATGGATCAAAGTTAGTAAGCTTTTAATCCCAGGAAAAAATGCTAAGGAATCCGAACCGGTTTTGAAACTCCATGTCTGAATCAGACAGCAAACTACTTAGGATAGTCCTTCTATTGGAAGAGCAGCTATAAATCCTGACCAGGTGAGGCTACATTGGAATAAAGTTTCTGCCCCGAAAAGCTTGCTGTTTAATGAAGTGACTGTGTCTCCCAATGTGCAATTATATTACCAAGTACCCTAGAGGTACAGACAAATAAATACATAAAATAGTAGAAGTTTCACTGAAACAGAAGATAAAGCAGTTACAGCACTGTGCACAGAGAGATGCCTACATATGCAAACGCAAGTTTGCTTAGCTCCCTAGAGAAGCCCTCCCAAAGCCCACACGCTTCTTAACCCATCTCTTCCCTTTTCTCCCCTGCGAATGCCATTCCCTAAATAGACCCGCATCCAATGATATTCTATGTTAGCAAAGTACATTGAATTAACTTAAAAGAAAAAAACAGAAATTATCCAAGGTTTTCTCCAAGCCAGAAATGAAACTCTTTCTTTCACTCCTTCATTGTTTTTGTTAATCCACAAAACTTGACAGTGCTGTAGAGCCTTGCGAGGTGCTTCCCTCTGTGACCATGGGAACTGCTCTGCTTTAGCCAAAGGGCTGAGAAAAACCATGGCAGGCAGCGCTCCCAGCAAGGGGCTGCCTGAGGTAAACAGATTCATATCATACAGTGTGTGTGTTTGCTGCACTTCTTTGACTTCATTTAAAAATCAAATCAGTTCCTCCCTACTGGCAAAACAGGCAGAGACACAAATGGCATGACGTAGAAGCTCATTTGGACACGCAGCTGCTTTCCCTCTGCAGCTTTGCTTGCCAGTGGCAGGACCACAGCTTCTGCTGGCTGGGTACCGGCAAAGGAACACCCTTTGCCAGAGGAATCCCGAGCAGATCCACAAAGCGAGTCTTACAGATCACCTTGCTTCTGGAGAAACACAAACCTGAATCCGAACCTGAGAATGAAGGCAATATTTTTCTTTACAAAGTTTATTTTCTTATACCGCTGGTATACAACTCTTCTGCCCAGAGAGACTCACAGCCAAGACCGTGACTGGCAGAGATGGAGTGGGGCACAAAACTCTGATGTGGGCCTGGAGGAGATGCCCACAGCTTCCTGACAGTGTTTAAAGCCATGTCTGCAAATGTCACAGAGAACGGAGATTTTGAAGTCCAGAAGGGAATTCTTCAGTTTCATGGGAAAGGTGAACCCTCAGCTCCACGAACCCAAGAGCTTGGACACTATAGTAGACCGCAATATGAAAACACAGACAAGTAGGACACTGGAATTTCAACAGCCCCAGAATTAGTGGCACCCAGATGTTCCCATCACCATACAAAAAAGTTATGCCGTAATGAAACAAAGGATGGATAAATCTCAATATATTAGCCAAAGCCTGAAACTTCTGAGTCCTGTTGCCTTGAGCACGCACCCACATGATCTGTACCATAGTAGCCTTAGGCAACAAAGGAATAAAAAGCAAACCGGTTTAGCCATATTGTCCCACTTCACATCATTCACACTCATCTCGCTGCAGAGGCACCCACATGAAAAACACTGCCTGCAGCACAGGCTTCTCCTGAGTCTAACGCTGTCTTGTTGCTTGGTAGAGTTGATAAATCACATTCCCACTTTACTTTACCTTCCATGTCTGGGTCTGCTTCCTCTGCAAGACGAGCAGGCTCCCTTGGAACCACTCTGATTTACATGAGCTGAGTATGGGCCTCCTTTTCCTTCCAAAGACAAACCTAAACTACAATTCCTTGCATTGCTCCTGCCTGTGCATCCACTCAGTGTGTTAAAATGTTTTCTAGGTGTAAGCAGGGAAGGGAGACTCTAAATCCGTTGAGCAACGAGGTCCTGAAGACGTTACTGGCAGGGCCAGGCAGCCACAGCAACCTGGGAGCAGCCTGAAGACGTGCACACTCAGCTTTGACAAGTGAGGACTCCCTTGTTTGCTTGGGCAAGAATTTGTCCCCAGTGGTGGTGCTGGGCTCAGATTTGTAATTTCTAAACCCACCACGCTTCACACAGCAAAGCAACAATTAAGTGCAACCCTACTAATTGCGCTGTGCTTCAAGGCAGGAACATACCCTGTGGGGCTTACAAATCCCAAAGTCCTTCAACTCAGGATGTGCAAATGGAAGTCAGCGGCTACAGCGCGAGGTCTGGGCTGGCAAAGTTTCCGCATCGTAAGAACTCAATGCAAACTTCCAAAAAAATGCCAACCCACTGATCTGATCTGAGAAACAGGAGCTCTGAGCAACTGTTTCAGTGCTGGAACTTAGAGCTTGGAGACCCGTACATACCAGCATACCACAGCCTTTCCCGTTTCTGCCGGGTACCCAGATTCCCAAACAGCACATGCAAGATCACCATTTGGATCTTGCAATTGCAATGATCAAAACAGGGCAAATCAACCAAAAGCACAATCTGACCTCTTACGTAGCACTTTAAACTGGAGCTCAAGCATGCCAGCGTATATGAAATATATTACCATCTAGTTCATATATGCAGTAGTACTCTAGACTTTGAAGAGTATATAACTAATGCTATTTACAAACAATGCAAGCAAAATGCAAATAATATTACTTACAAATAATGCAATTATGAAACCATTTGGGCCAACTGATGCCTACTAATTAGCTGAAGGTACCTGAAGTCCCTGATGACAGGCTGCATGGGGAAAATAACTGACGTGAAAGGTCAGTCCTGACCCACAGGGCAGCTTTTTCCTTCTACATTTGAAGCCATACACACAAAAGGCAAATTTTCTAAGTTACTCCTACTACATATTGATGCAAGCGTGATAAAAACTGAATGCATATGTCTTAATCTACCTTTTAAAAATATCTTCTCTCCCCTCCTCCAGGCCCCAAATTTGTGACAGATTAAGTTCTCCTCTGCAGGAGACATTTAATGCTAAGCAAACATTAACAGTCAGAACTGCAGAAGACAGTGGCTGACAGATGTTCTCCCTGGCTTGTCCCACCTCAGACCTGTGAGACATATGAGATGCTTTTGTTTTTGTCTGAAATGTAGCTATAAATGTTCAGCTTTTTCTTAGGCAGATTATTCTACATTTCTCTCCCCCCGGCCCCAGTATGAATTTTATCTTGCAAAGTGATGAGGAGGCTAAAAATCCTCACAAGTGTAGCCACGAAACATACTCCAGCTGCTGTAATCAGTTAGGAACAACATCTAGTTTTTCAAGGCAACGCATTTTTTTGTTCTTCAGCCACCATTTATTTCCTTCCATCTGACATTTGCTTTTGCACGCCTTGCAGCTACCTTGAACTTCACATATCTAAAGTCAGCTGCTCAACCACACCCCCAAAAACTGCTTCCAAGTTTCTCTTTGCTACCACTGACTTTTCCCTCTACTCCCACATCCCTTTCACACTGGACTGAAACCTGCGGTTTCACTTTGATTTTTTCCTTTACCTTTGCCTTGGAGATGGAATCACTGAAAAACTTAGATCGGACAGGACCTCTGGATGTCATTGAGTACAAACACCCACTGCCTCCAATCCAGGCCAATTCCAAAGTTTGATCCAACTTCAAAGTTAGAGCAGGTTGCTCAGGGTCACATTAGTTAAATTTTGGATACCTCCAAGGACTGAGATTCCCCAGTCTCCCTGGGAACCTCTTCCAATGTTTGACTACCCTCCTTGGGAAAAAATTTTTCAAAGCAGCTGTCCAAGGTGTGTCCAAGTCACCTTGTCATGAAAGGAGCAAGAGCATCCCTCGGATGTGCCAGTCTTTTAGAGCTCTCCGGAGCACCTTATCTTCACCAGTCTCAACCCTCGTATCTTCCATATCATACCATTCCTACCCTCTACTGAAAACAAGCGTGTGAACCATTTTCCTTCCCTACCATTCCAACCATGTAATCCCCATCCCTAACATACCTCTGAAGTCTATTCGTATTTCACTACAGATGGCTCATCACAATCTCCCCATCTTGAATACCTGATGGAAATCACAGACTAACCAAGACTGGAAGAGACATCTAGAGGTCACCTTGGCCAACCCTCATGCAAACCGCTTTTTCAGTCACTTCTATCACATTGTCCACGTATATCTTCTTTTCACATAAATGTCTCTTTGCCTTCAACTTGCATGACGACCTTGTCCACTGAACTGATCCATTGCTTCCTTTAAAACCTAAGAACCAGTTCTGCAGTACCTCCTACAAAATATTAGCTAATGTCTTGAGGAGCAAATGGTGCTAACTCACACCTACTTTCATATTCATGCACAATGCAAACAAGTAAAATCAGAAGACATGTTTGAAGCTCTCCAGAACCACTGCCAGACAGCCTTTAAAGGAATTAGAAAATGTGGACCAGATTCTCTTCCAAGTCAGTGCATCTATTTCTAGGGGCTGTCCCAGCTGAGATGTCAGTCGAAATGTCCCTGAAGCTCTAAGCTGCACTAGTGGTGAAGGACCACCACAACCTGGCATTGCTCCATTGCGTCCTCTCCCTAGCAACACGGCAGCCCACCCTTTTGCTTGCAGGTATGGAGACATGGCTCAGCATGCTTGCCTTCCTTCACAGAGTACCCCTCTCCCAAGAGGATTTCTGTGTTCACTATCTGCAAGCACTATCCAACTCCTTTAAACCAAAGTGGCGGGGTCTTTTAAGAGAATATATCTAACAGATGGTGCCTTCCAGAAAACCCCCTGAGAGTATTATTTCCACACAGTCTGCTCCTCCAGATAAAACAGAGATAGGGGCAGTTTAATTAAGAGACAAAGGGGGATGACTTGCTGCAGTACACCTCGCAGGTGATACAATGGCAGATGAGCTGTGTATTTCTCACCCCTCTCCTGCACGCCACAGCTACGCCAAACCAGCCTTGACAGAGATACAGAGGAAGCATCTGGCATGCAGAAAGAAAGAGCCGTAAACAAGACTCACCTTCACAAAATCTTGGGACTTGAAGCTCAGTGTCTATCTTAGTCTTTAATTGTCGGTGTGTCCCATGTATCTCTTTCTAGCCAAGCTTGTCCTGTAAAGAGAAAAATACACAATTACTGCAGAAGTCAATAAAATGCAATCATGTTAAATACACAATTTATTAAAACACACCATCCTGATGAATATGCTCAGCCTAATTGCCACCTTAATTTAGTGTACATTAGCACTAATGAAGAGCTTTTAATACCCAGTGAGGGATCCAGTTCCTCAGAATCTCTTTAACAACCTTTGGGGTGTTTTAAATGCCCACAGACCACATGTAAATCTATAGTCCCATTACACATTCACCTCATACCACAACAGGACTAGATTAATACCAGCTGCACCTTCAATATTTTATAGGAGGTTTAGACAAACTTTAATCTGCTGTGACTTTACAGCCCATTTACCGGGAAAATGGAAAAGGCAGAGGAAGGGAGATGGAATGCATCTTTGGGAAGCCCAGCCCAGCCATTAGAAGCAACGGTCTGAGACGCTGGGTGCTATCCCTCGTTTTTCCAGCCAGCTCTCACACCAAGTTGAGCAAACTATTTCTTCTCCCTCTGCCTCGCTGTCACTGCCTGGGAAGCAGCAACAGAGAGGAACGACAGAGCCACCACGCTGCCCGCCCAAAGGCATTAGATAACCCAGCGCAGGCAGAGGGGCCCGGCTGCAGACCACCACTGCCCTTGAGCTAACAGTTACAATATTCTCAGTAAATTTTAATTTCTGCCTGCACAATGCCAATGACAGTCTTTGGCTAGGCAAAGGTGAGGCGAGACTACAGGCTAATGTGCAAAGCGTGCTGGTTTGACTATTGCTTTCTCAGGTCACTCTCTCCCAGGTGTTTTTTTCCACCTGCCCGACACAGTCCCAGCCCCACACCGCAGGGGCTGCGGGGAAGGGGCAACCTTGAACCATTCAAACAGCACGCCATGCCATAAGGGTCCAATATTCACATGGGGTTGAGTAACTCGCTCACTCATCCTTCGCAAATCATTTTGCAATACTCGCTGCTTTGCTGAAGCCGCTGGTTCCCTGTGAGGGATCAGATAAGTCACCTGGGTCTGTCCCTGCTCTCTCACTGCCAGCATTTCATTGTGATTTCTGGAGGGGGTGCATTTAACATCTGTTTCCCACAAACATTTATGAACGCGCCTTTGAAAATTGCCTCCCATTAAGACTTCTGTGAGTAAAAGTCTATCGTTTGTTGTTGGCAGGAAGCAAACAAAGAGTTTCAAGGTGGCTGAAACTATTACAACATAAAACGTATAATGAATATTCACAGACTTTTTGTTTTGCATTAATCCCTCACATTTAATGTCCTTCCTTTGTCACGGTGGACCTACATTTCTGAATGATGGGCAGGGACGGATCCCCTTTCGAAATCTGGAGGGTACAAACATCTATAGCCAATTGACCCACCTCTGCTGCAAAGTCCTGAAGGCACCTGCCGAGCAGCAGCTGAGTTGCCCTACTTCTCAACGCTGTGTATGAAGGCTGCCCCGGATCAGTACAGCTTTACCACTAGTGTGGAAGTTCAGAGGGTGCTATGCGACCATCTGGGAGATGGCTGCAGCAGGCTCAGGGACCTCCAGAGAGTGGCTTGGAGAATCTACAGCTAGGGCAAGTGATAGTGTCACTGCCCCACAGCAGAGAGCCCCTTTTTGACAGTCAGATCCCAGTGTCCACCCTTACCTTTTTATCTTTTTCTTTTGTGTGTGGGGACACTCCATCCTGTGTTTTACATGTGCAATTGAGAGACAATTTCTTCAGTTGTCCTATCCTGTGATGCCACTATCCCGGGCTAGCTGCTGCCAGGAGAAGATGGCTCTAACTTTAAAGCAGAGAGACGCTGTGCTATACAAACCTATCATTAGGAAAATAACTGGAATGATGGGATTCCTGCTCCTACTGCGTGTGCACATAATTACATCCCTACAAGCCCTCAAAGGTCTGCGTGGGAGAGGAATTTTATTTTTTTATTCCTCTTAAGTCACAATATTTTAAAGAAATTACAGCACCACAGAGAGGAAGAGCTTAAATGCTTCAGTAGGTACCAGCAGGTGCTGTGTCAGAAGGGATGAAAGAGTGCGTTTGGTGCCAAACAATAGCAATACTCCATCTTACTCTATGGCCCTAAAGGGGAGGAAGTCCCTGCCAAACAGACTCTCTTCGGTTAATAGCTACGATTTTGTCATTAGGGAGAATTGCAGAAAGTGCAAAACCACCATGCCTAATTGTGACTCGAGCGAGCTGATGCCTTTAATTACAGTCGCTGGGGAAACACAGTGGAAGCTGGAGGAACGGCCCAGGCCAAGGCTCCTTCCTGGGGGCCGCGCGCGTGCGAGCCATGGTGCCTCAGCTGGCTGAGCAGCTGCCTTTGGCACGTCCTCCGGCCTCCTCGCTCCTCTCGCAGCCACCCCATGGAGCCTCCTGGCTGAGCGCTGGCTTCTCCGCACGTTCCCCGCTTTCAGAGCAGCTCTTTGGGAGGAGCAGGCTTTGGTGAAGGAAAAAGAGCTAAACTCATGACTCCCGCTGGTCTCATGCAGCAAGAAGGACAGTTGGAGAGCCAGAGAAAAGGGGGAGGGGGGGAAAGGGGCTGATACAGTCAACAGGTGGCAAGTGAAACAAGAAATGAATGGAGGGTGCAAGATGGAGAAGCAAGGCCTCTCTTTGGGAGAAATCCAGTCTCCTGCAGGAGGCCACCAGATGAATGGCTTATAAGGCGTCCTGCTTCACAAGTGCCTCTAGCTACTGCCAGTCCCCTTTGCTCACCACATTTGCAGGATCTAGAGAAACCAAAACACGCGCCAGCCCGTATGTTCAGCCAAAGGAGAAGCTGAAGACAGAATTCACATCCTGCTGGAGCTCTGCAACAGGTCAGTGGTTTTATGGTGAAGGGGGAAGAGAAACACCTCTGTGGAAGCAGGATCAGATTAATATTCCCTTGCAATGGCTTCAGAAAAAAGTAAAACATTTGCTGCTCCTGAACTGAAGCTTGGCACAAGCTGTCAGCCCCATGCATTGTCCTGTAACTATTTCTCCTACATAAATAACTAATTGCACTGGAATTTCATAGTGCTTGCCTAGCAGAGTCATTGCGGTGACGCGACTGTGTTACTGCATGCAAATCCAATTAGATTCCGAAGTGCACTGTGTAACTATAATCGTCCCCTGTGGAGCACCGATGAGGGGACCTGCACAAGGCCATGCAACTAGATACTAAATTACAGTCAATCTACCTCCTCTTTAGTTGCATTAAAATGCTAATGTCACTGTAATATGGGCCCATTTACCAGCAATGACTGCCTTGCCGTGCAACACTGGAGTGAATGAGGTTGTTGCGCTGCCTGAGAGCATTTAATTCCTCTGTACAGTTGAGCGAGCAAAGCCCTTGGGGGCATCTTATACCTTTAAAACAATAACCTGATTGGCTTTTATAACACTAAAATCATATGAGGCTTGGAATGGTGTTCAAATGAATCTGCTAAAACTACCCCACGTTTCCTACCCAAGCAGAGCATTCAGGACAACTGGGCCGCATCCCTTCCTCACTCTTGTCTGTCTGCTTTCAACAAAGACACATTTCTGCCACCAAAAGGCTGTGTATAACAGCACATTAGTCACTCACAGGAGGAAAAAGAGGACTGGACTGAACCTCTTAAAGCTTCATATAAATAGCACCAGCTTTCATACAAAACCACCGATAGAACACTTACCATCTATGTTTTATATTTGCAACTTTGCACAATGTGTGCATAGAATACATGACATCATGCAGAGGTGAAATCTCCCACATGTACACAGACATTCAAAATCGAAATTCAGAAGTCCCAGAGCAGCACCTATTCTCCCAAATGTTGTAACGTTTGGAGAAGCGCTAGAGTACGTGTTTGAAGTGCCAGTATCACATCAGGCCACAAACCACTCCATGTCAACTAGTGCAAATGTGCATACAGCGCTGTTTGAAACACGAACTGCTCATTTTGGCCCCTTCCCAAGCGAAGTTCAATAGGTAATCATGTCTGACTCTTTCATACAGCTTTTCATACACAGACATCAGCCGCCTCAGAAAAGAAGATACTGCATACAGAACCAACACATCTGATAGCCGGAACCTCTTTTAAGTTCTGTTCCTTAAAAAAAAAGTCCTCAGATAGCTCACAGGTGTATTTTCCCTTGTATTAACTGCAGTATAATGGAACCATATGGTACCGATTGTCTGTCTTTCTAAACAGATGACCCAAAGATTATATGCACTGATAATATAACAATATTAATTCTGTTTAGCAGATAAGAAAACCAAGGCTAAAAGGGGAATGGATGTGCTCCATCTCCTGACCCGCAGTACAGCCCCTCTGTTCACCAGTCCATACTGAGACCTGTCCCAAACCCATGAAAAATTCGATCACTTCTGGCTGACAAGTTACACTCTTTGACAGGCATCTTCTGTCCCAAAAAGAAGTCTATTTAGCACAGCAGAAGGGTGGTGGCTAACTTTGGCTTCCTATGTTTGAAAACACTTCTCTTCAGGGTGGAATAAAATGTCACCCTCTCGAGTGGATCACGGAGTTGCATCACAAGCCAAGTGACATTATTCACTGTCATGTCAGATACTGTCAAGTGTTGAAACACTCCGTACGCTTGCACGGCATTCCAGACGCTTAGGGCATTTAATGTGAAGTGTAAATGCCTGCCACTTTTTCCTTGAGCCTGACATGTCTCACCTTTACAACAACTGACTCCTCGGTGCTCTTTTCTCTTCTCTTTTTCTATAGCCTTGCTTTGTTTGCAGCAAATGCCTCAGCCGTTTGTGGCATTCACAATTGTTTTGAAAGATGCAGGAATACATCTCAAAAACACTGGGCAGTTGCTGTGGCAACCTTGTCCTCCTCAGACCATGATTTCCAATATTTTAAGAAATTTCCTGATACTTTGCAGGCTTCAGGGTAACAATGCAGAGGAGGAAAAGGATTGGTTTTAAAGTAAGGAAGCAATCAAAATGGATTACTATGAGCCACAGGGTCTTGTCCTATCAAAAAAGATAATGATCTCTCCTTAGCAAGGAAAAGCAGTCCCAAACCAGCAGGCAGGGCCACAGGTAAGGGCCCACGGGCAAGGGAATTTGAAACCCCTTCTTTTATCAACTGTTTTAACGCAGTACAGAGCTCTGGATCTGTAGGTTAACTTCTTTTTTGTTGTTGTTGTTCTCAGTGCTTTTTCATAAGGAGGAGGTGGGGAAAAAGAAACGCACTTTTGAACACCGTATAATTGGGGGACTAATAGTCTTAATTGCTTTTAAGAAATCCCAAACAGAACTTTGAATGCATTAACTATTTTACAAAAAAAAAAAAAAAAAGACAAATAAACTCTGTTCAAGGTAACTGCCTACACAGATGCAAAACCAAAACAGTCAATTTAGTCAGGTTTAGTCAGTCTGGAAAAGGAAAGGTTAGGAAAAACATCCTGCAAGAAAAGCAGATCTTAAATAAGGGATCTCAGTAATACTAAATAAATCAGAAAATAATATTGCTGGAAATCTGAGAAGTGGCGTTATTTATCTGATCCCGGTCATCTTTTAAATGTTTTTAGCAAGAAGAATAATAATGCATCCCAAAATGCCATGGATTCTGAGCACAATAGGAAATTCTTTATCCCACAGAGCTTACAATTCAGAATGATTTATTTATTTAGGAAATAAATACTTTTCACAAGCTATAGGTGTGATACGTCCAGGAAAACTTGAATGCAGCAAAGGTCATGAGAAAGAACTTAGGGAAGAGAGGCAGACATGAAGTCTAAGTTACCCTGCCTACAGCCAAACTGATACACGTTTCTCATATATTCCATGTGCAAATCTAAACTGAGTTTCACTGTAATCAGCACCTTTGGCTTACTCTAAGACATAAAACTGCAATTAATGTGGTTCGAAAGGTAAATGTGACTGATCTCAACCACACCTGTCCCAATTAAGGTATGAACACTCAACCGTCCAACGTCTTTTGCTACAGATATTTCTGATTTCTGATTCAAAAAGAGTAAGAAGGAGCAGAGAGAGAACCACGGCCACAGCCCACAACAGAGCTTCAGATGTTCTGCAGGAAAATAAGCTGGAGTTAATAAATCCCATAATCTTGGCATACGTGTTTCTAAATGTTCTCTCTTCCTTCAAAAGACGTATAATCTAAGCGCTCCAGCAACGATCAGGTTCCAGGCAGACAAAAGACCCTCAGCACAATTCATACGTAGATGACAGGAGTAGAGGGACTAAGTGAGATATGAGCCAAGACTCACAGGCTGGCTCCCAGCTGCTTTTGCTTTCCCAATGGATAACAGATACTGCATCAAGACACACAGTGTCATGCTAGTGAATTTGCTGCTCTCTTAACACCTCATTTTTCTCTCCATCTGAACTTATTTTGAAAGCGCATAGTTCACTGTCCCCCTTCTCCTTTCTCTTTTGTCCTTACTCATGGCAAAGGAAACATGAAAGACAGCATGGCTGGTTATTGTTAATGCATCTCAAAGTGCAGACATTAAAAAGGGGGTTATTCTGGAACGTGCCACGGTTTTCCTTGCTATTCGCACAGGCAGCTAATGATCACCCTAATAGCTTCTCTCTCTGAAGTCATAATAAGCTTACAAATGAACCCATTCAGCACATATTAAAAAGCAAGGGATGCTCCTTTGATTATAGCCTTTATGGAAATCTCCTAGTATTTGTTTTGTTGCTGCACAGCCGCAATTAGGACATGCTGCTGGGAGCCGGCTCAGCTGCCGGAGCCCTGGGGTTTGGAGACACCTCCCAGCACCATGGCAACACATCCACCTCTCCCAGCATCAGCCACAGGCAGCCTGGCCGCCATCGAGGCCAGAGGAGCGCACTTCAGCACTTCCAGGAATTAAAAAATAAAAGGTGCCTAATTAAACTTCCTCCGCTGATGCCTCGACTGTGTTTATGAAGCGAAACGGTCAGCCCCGTGCTGCAGCGCCCGTGAATGAGCGGAGAGTGAGGTGCCAGCACCGTGCAGCCGCCCTGCTGCACCCACCGTGGTCCTGCTCAGAGCAGGGCATGGCATCACGCAGCCATCGGGCACCTCTCCACGCCTGCTCAGGGGGCTTCCCACTGCAGGAAAACTGGGGAATAAGGGGTATGTACGCTGGAGAGTCTTGAGGAGGCTGTAGCTTTACTCTTCTGAGGTGAGAATATGGGGAAGCAGGTTTCCTTCGCCACTTGTAACATTTCCTGTGCAATAACCTCATCCTTCCACGTGTGGGGAGGGGGAACCAAGTAACCCTACGGAAATCTTTCCACTTAACTGCTCAGAGGTTAATCCAAATCCCACTTATATTGCTGACAGACTTAAAACTTCTTCAAAGGAAAAACAAAAAACAAAAAAAAAAAAAAGAATTTTTAAGGATGATAAAACCTAGCCAAATCAGGGACCTAGTCTTCATTAAGGTTTGAATCTGGGTCAAATATTTCACATTAGGTAAAAGTTAAAAGAGTATACCTTTTTTCCTCTTAATGAAGAGAACATCATGAACAATATATATGCTTTCCCAAAATATCCTTATTCCCTGAGCATAGTACATTTACAGCGCTCTTAAACTGAGAAACTTGGGAGCATTTTATTTTTCCACACAAAGATGGCAGCTTACGTGCTGATGACACGGATGCACAGGCTTTCAGATAGCCTCAGCGGGGTGACTTTCACCCACAAAAAGTGTAACGTCTCCTCTTAGAAAGCTAGCACTCTAAACAAACTGCTTCTGCTTTGCCTGAAAGACAAGACCTTTGTATGGAACAGATATTTTCTGCATCTCCAGGAGACTGGCTGGGGTTAAAGCAGGTCAAACCATGTAATACAGATAGCTTTGTGTTGATACTACCCATGGTGCCTATTAGGAAGGCCATAATTGCAAGAAACCATTTCTCAGCAAGGATATTTAATACAGTGCCAAAGAGCCTCCCCAGGCAGGCTTTGTTTCAAGGTTTGGGAGCTTTGAGGGGAAAGGATTGTATCTCTTGTTGTGAAGTGGTTCAGGGCCAGCACGTTTTTAGCTCTGTTGTAATCTAAATAACACATAAAGGCAGCAGTGGAAATTTCACTACCAGCATCACTTGCAAGCAGACTGGGAATAGCCTGGGGCAAAACCTGAAGCACCATCAATCATGCATATACGTAAGAATTGGCATGCACTGACAGGGTATCATAAGGGCTTTTTCAAAACCGAAACAGCAAATTTAACCATGGAAATACTCTGAATGCTGATGAATTTTCTTTTACTCAGTCTTCACTGATATTATACCTGCTAGAAGTCAGGAGTTAAAACTGATGACATAAACCAACTTCTAATTCAAATCAGGGGGGCTGAATAATTCCAAATGTATCAGTGAATGACAAAGGCATGATCTGAAACACCAACCATAAGGCAGCTTGCATGGCCTTAAAATGGTACAAAAAACAATTTGTAGCTGGGCTGCTGAATGCCTTGGTCTTTGCACACAAAAAAAGCAGGAACACAGTCTGACCCGATCTGGCAATTATTACTTTTACAAAGTTCAGGCAGCCTTTTTAGGGAGGATGACAAATAGAACATATTGATAAAATGAGATCTCCTGCGAGGGGCAGGACTCCACAGGCTAACCTCCACGTCAGTCAGGATTGGGCTGAATTCTGACTGCCATTTCAGTGGCTAAAGTTCACTATGCCCCCCACCTTTGCTATGTCTCTTGTCTTGATCAGCAGCCCAAGTTTAGGCTGAGACACGCAGGGAACAACAGGATGTTCAAGCCATTCCCAGCATGGAGAGACAGCCCTTTTGGGACATTCTCCCAGTAAGGCTGCAGAGTTGGTCTGAGCTCTGCATCAAGGACAGGGAAAGCTGTCTTGAGCGACAGAGCATTTAACAGCCTCTTCTCCCATCACTGCTGTCAGCAAGGGGAGAAGAATCTTTCTGAAAATACTGTGGAGTCTTGCTGTGCAAACTGATTTGACAATAAATTATATGGCAAATTTCAAAATAAGATTTGTGGTCCCCGTTCTCCATGTCTGATGATACACAAACCACCTTGCATCAGAACATTAATACCACTTAAGCCTTAGATTGCTTTCCATATTACAGTCTAAAAGCCCTTTATGAAGCTCAGTGTCCTTTATAAAGCTGACATGGCTTTGCTTCTGGATACCCACCAAGCGTCCTGAGCAGCTTCTGTGGTCCCCTGTCTACTGCTCAGATGACTCTATAGCTCCAGTTCTGCTAACATCTCTCACAGAAACTCACAGACTCTGGCAAGTAATCTCAAGTTGGTGTGTCCGTCCCTCCAGTCCCCCTGTATTTAATATAATTAACACCACCATTTATCTGGCACCCCTGGAATCTGAGAGATTTAATTCAGTATCCTCTAAGAGTGCCAGGCTGCCTGTACTGAAAGCAGTAGAGAAAAGAAGTGCACAGAAAGACAGTATTCAAAATACAGTCTTCACACAGACACTCCCTGCAAGTTTCCTCTGTGGGTTCACACTGTCACCTCTTCATTAGGACAATCCCTCGTCAACGATCTACTGACAGAAAGAGAGACATAGCAACATAGCAAACAATTTCATCTTGACAGCAGACACCGTCTGCGACACAGTTGAGGCTTCTCATTGACCAGTGTTGCCAGTGCCCCAGTGCACCTGGACAACACGGAGGTTGCACTACAGGTCTTTGTGTGTTGGAGGGAAAGGGCATTCTTGTTAGGAGGTGAGAACTATTGCCGACCCAATATATTTTGAAACTTCACCTTCTGTTTGGAGCCACTGTCATCTTACTCTTGCACCATCTCTGTTCCCTAGCCTGTGGCTAAGGAAAGGTCCAGCACACAATTTTCAGAGGTGAAGGGCAAAAGCAATCTGGTGATTGCCAAAAGACCTGAAAACACACCTTGCCCTCACTCATGGCTTGAATCTTCCTCTTCCCTTTACCCTCAGAGCACAACGGAGGGATGTACAAGCTTCTCAGAGACATGAAGGAGAGATGGCTGTTGGTGCTTCACGTAATCCTTGCGGGAGGGTCACATGTACACCAGATTTCATGGACCTATTACACTTCATCCCGTGCCAGCAGCAAGGGTGAGCACCACAGCAGCCCAGGCACCACCCTGCCCACAGTTCCCATTGACAATAATGTCAACTAGCCCTTCCAGGAGGTCAGCAGAGGCATGAGAGTCTTCAGGGCATTTGGGATCAAGGATTGGTATCCTGGCTGCTAATAGAGTCTGGGGGGTGGATGTGGGGATGCTGTTAGGAAATGCAGGGTTTACAGCGGCTCCCTCAGAAGTAGCTCAGGAACAGAAGTTTTCCAGTCAGCACAGACTCGATCAGGAGTTTGAGGCAGGCACTTCCAATTATTTGATATTCAAAATGGTAAAGCTGCAGGGCAAAACTTCCCCCCGTGAGGGACCGCCTATTTGCAGCCCTTGTAAAACACGTTTGTTCTTAAATCTTTTGGATGAAGCATATTAATCTGGACACAGGGTGCATTCATGTAAATTGGCTTGCCAATATTTCTGTTTCTATTTATCGACCCCATCCTCCTTCCGCTCAGGGCCCATATTTAACCTCCATCCTTTCAAGCTGTGCAGCCAGGTGCCCTAGAGGTGAGTACAGCTTGACTCTGATGAGATGGAAGACAAGGCACGGGAGATGCACAGAGATGTACGAGAGGCAGGAGATATGCACACGAGATGTCGTGTCGATAGGCTGCACAACTCGTCTGAGCCTGCACACTCCCCATGGGCCAAGCAGAAAGCAGGTGATGACGCTGGCCTGCCCTGTGAAACCCTGCGGAGTATCTTTGACTCAGTTTGTCCTTCACTAGTTTTGCTGTTTAAACGCTGCTACTCAGTGGTGCTGGGCACACCTAACCAATAGAGCCTAATTTCCCTCTTTCACAGAATCACAGAATGGTAGGGGTTGGAAGGGACCTCTGGAGATCATCTAGTCCAACCCCCCTGCCAGAACAGGGCCACCTTAGAGCAGGTTGCACAGGAACGCGTCCAGGCGGGTTTTGAATGTCTCCAGAGACGGAGACTCCACCACCTCTCTGGGCAGCCTGTTCCAGTGCTCTGCCACCCTCAAAGTAAAGAAGGTCCTCCTTGTGTTGAGATGGAACTTCCTATGTTCAAGTTTGTGCCCATTACCTCTTGTCCTGCCGCCGGGCACCACTGAAAAGAGCCTGGCCCCATCCTCCTGACACCCACCCTTTAAGTATTTATAAGCATTGATGAGATCCCCCCTCACTCTTCTTTTTTCCAGACCAAAAAGACCCAAGTCCCTCAGCCTTTCTTCATAAGAGAGGTGTTCCAGTCCCCTAATCATCTTGGTAGCCCTTTGCTGTACCGTCTCCAGCAGTTCCCTGTCCTCCTTGAACCGGGGAGCCCAGAACTGGACACAGGACTCCAGATGAGGCCTCAGCCCCTTCAGCCCCAGAAGGCTGAGGGCACTGAGAGGCGCAGGCTTTCCCCAGAGTTTTGCAGCTGGCGAAACGAGCATGGGCTCACCTTGCCCTCACTGACCGAACCACCACCACCCTCCAAGCAGGCGCTTGCTGGTATTTCTCTTCCTCATCAATTCCACTGCTTCAAATTCTCATTGAGAGGCTCTATATTACCTTTTCTTTCCTAACTTCCCCTCTCTTCTGCAATGCACTGTCTCGACACTGTTATCTGCACCATATATCATATGCCATATTCATCTTTTTTGTCATCTGATTTTTTTTCACGTGAGTTGTCATTTAGCAAATCTGATTTTGCTCAGAAGCACCCAAACAAATCTGTGAGTCGAAAAGAATGAATGAAAGAATAAAAGCGAATGCCAAGCAAGCCCCCGTTTAAGCACTTTACGTATCCAGTATGAAATACCAGCCCCTGAAATTCATTTTTTTGGTGAGATGATATCTTCTCATATAATACATTATCTTTCCATTATTGCAGGGCAAAACTGCTCAGGTTTCTCAGCTAATGCTTATCTGCTGCTCTCCCTGCTGTCCTGGGATGATTACAAATGAATTAGGTGACTCCAAAGCATTTTGGGGTAATAGCCAGGATATCCTTCGGGTAAAGAAGGCAAGTCAGAGGTGACCAGATAACTACAGAATCTATCAGTACTGACTGGGGGATTCATTTCTGTAAATCAATGTAATGCTGCTAAGCCTATACCAAACACCCACCATAATGACTTTCTTGCTACTTAAATCTTTACTATTGTCTCAGTGATTCTCAAATTAGTCCCTTCAACTGGACCATTGTTTGGTCTAGAGATTAAAAAAAAATAAATCCATCTTAGGACAGGAGGTTTTTTTAATGTCAGCTCTCATTCCATTCAGCCATTTAACTGGAAAAAATGACTGCACCAGTGGATATGGTATCAGCAATTAACCTACAAACCAAACTGATTTTAATTAAAGCGTCGATGTGCAAGGGTTTGGCTGAAGACTTTGAATATGTGCTTCAAGAAGCTTCAAGAAGCACGATACATTTATACGACTCATAGGCAAGATAGGGAGGAATTTACTTCACACATCCTCTGTTTATTTTAAGGCCAGAAAATGCAGGGTTTAGTTCATGAAGGCAGCTTTAAGTTACCACCTGTGGTTATTACCTTAGCTTTGCTTGGAGACCTCCATTTTACAGCCTAGCTGTAGAGGCTTATAAAAACAAGGGAATTTGCCTAGGGCAAAGGGTGCTTAACCTCAGTGGGTTTGACAATGTCTTCACTCAGACTGTGTTTCATTTTCCCAACCACACAACCAGACCGGGGCCTCATCAGAGAGGCAGCTTCTGCTCCAAGCAAGGCCACATTTTTCTAGCTGAAATAAAATGATATGTCATGACTATGTTCCCTTTACAGCATCAGTTTCTTTCCTACTGTAGCTGAAGGCTTAAAGAGCCATTTAATAGAAACTTTATAATGAGGGGGCTTTTTCCTTTTTAAAGATGATGTATCTATCCTTTTTGTTAACAGATCTAAACATAGATACAGCAGAAAAAATTGTTCTTTCCCATGAACTGGAGTAAGCTGTATTGCAGTAGGGGATTTTGCCACTTTCACTATGCAGGTAAGACCAAAATTAGCAACCCTGCATAACGCAGAACAAGGTGTCTTAGCATCTGTTCACTTTAAGCAATGTCCAGCAAGAGCTCTCAGACCGATACAGCTTACTCCAAATCCCAGAGCAAAATACCATCAAAAGCCTTTTTGTCCCACCAGTTTAAATAAGGGCACTTGAAGCTTTACACAGACATTAAAAACTACACAGCCATGAACAAAAATGGAGAGGAGAGGAGAGGAGAGGAGAGGAGAGGAGAGGAGAGGGCAGGGCTCTGGGGAGATCTTATTGTGGCCTTTCAATACTTAAAGGGGCTTATAAGAAAGATGGGGACAAACTT
>VYZM01009215.1:413003-428398 GCA_013398915.1 Dromas ardeola
GGAGAGGAGAGGAGAGGAGAGGAGAGGGAAAAAAGGTCCATGTAGGTCTGACCTGTGAATACATATTAAATCAAGACTGTAGAATTAATTGCAAAGCTGAACAGATCCTATGACCACCACAAAATAGAACAGGCACTTGTAATGACACAATTGGAAAAACAGATAGAAACATCAAGAGCATAAACTAACAGATGGCTAAATCAAAACCTACCAACCTTCCTTCAGCTCATCCTCCAGGTAAACGTGAGCAGAGCCCGACTGCCCACCCAGCCCTAGGTGTCAAGTGCTTTATCCCATCCCCAGAGGCCCCTCAGCCAGCAACGGGCTGTGGGGCAGTTTCTGCAAATGGGCGCGTGTGAGACCTGAGCCACGCACAGATGTTCTTACATTTAGAATTACTTCAGGGAAAAGGAGAAAGTCGCCGCAGCTGGAAAGCTGGGGTAACGCTGCTCCCGTGGCTCCAACCAACAAGCACCCAGGAGCTGCAGGTTGTAAGTCATAAGGTTGCAACTAAGCAGCATTCAAAGGGGCCCTGCGCCGTACTTGCATAGTAGTAAGAGATGATGAGAGGAACAGGCAGCCCCGTAACTATGTAACAGATCATCTGGGAAAAAAAAAAAATGCACTTTTTGCCCAAGACACCATCCAAGATCATGATGTATGTCCATGGCAAAGGAAGTGCCAAGGAAGTACACCCTGCCCTGAGCAGCGTGTGACGCCACCCAAGGCAGGCTCGGGGCTCTCAGGGATGGTTATAAGTTTCCACGTCAATCCTGAAGACGCTTTTCACGAGGACACTGTCCTGCTGAGCAGAGGTTAGCGGCAGCGATGTGCTGTCATATACAACAGCAGGATAACAAGACAACCTGTAAATTTTGCAGCCTCAATTCTTCAGCAACACTGGTTTTCAAAATACCAAAGATAGCTAATGAGTGCCAGCAAGAGGAAGGTCTTCTTTGTCTTTACAGCTTCAAACAATAGCACAGTGATAGGAACTTTACAGACCTCTTATATTACATGACCTACTCAAGAGCTCTGAGCTCTTTATCACAAGGTCTCTGTTCAGAACAAAGCCAAGTCCTTCCAGCTCCTCTTAAGTGACTCTACTAGCATTCATTAAAAGGACAGTAAAAGGGACAGCAAATGGTTTGCTAATAAAGTCTGATTCTGAGGTGCTCTATGAATAGAGGAGAGGTAGCATAATTACATTAGTAAAGGTAACTGAGGTCACTGCCACATTGTTGTTTGCTCTTTAATTTAAGCAAAAATAATGTGAGGAGGCCGTAATTGGGGGGAAAAAAGAAAAAAAAAAAAGAAGCAGGAGAAACTGTTCTGTTTTTGCATAAGTCTGACTGCATGATTATAGGATGTTGGAGATGTCTAAAAGGGAGCTGCTGAATATTTAACCTTAGAAATGGAAGCTTGGTTGTCTCTTGTCCTGTTAACATCCACGCGCATCTTCCATTAACTCTAATTAGGGCTAACAGGGTGTTCACATAAGTATCTCCATAATTAATGTTAATAGTAGTTACGGGCAAATGTTGATAGAAGATGAAATGCCAAGTTTCTTCTCCAGGGTTAAACACTCAGCAGCCTGTCTGTCTCTCATTTCCATTTCCTCCTGTAACGGCTCTCTAATCAATCGCCCCTATCCCAGACGGTCTTACACGCTAAGTCTTGCGACGAGAGACACACGCAGCCGTAAGTAACAGCACATGCTGTTATTTATACAAAAGATAAACACAGACACACAATACCTGACACACATTAAGACTGGTTCACTTCTGTACGCTCACTGCTGTACAGATACTGCAACAGCATATAAACAGCGCAGAGTGATACATCCCTTTTTCTTCAAGATGCCCAGGCTTCACAGAGGAACAATTTTTTTCTATCATATATTAAGATAAGTCATTTTCAATTAACAAACCAAAGAGCAAACAAGATTGTAGCAACAACCTCAATTACCCTTATTAATGCCATTACGCCACCCCTAGTTGATAGACTATACTATATTCCCAAATCAGACATTATTAACAAACCATTAAATTTGTAAATGAGAACAGCAAAATTATCTGCCATAATCAGAACAGTAATAATAATGCACCTTCTATTGTGCTTCTGGCTCGAGCCCTGAGCTCTGCAGCAGTAGTTCATTTAAAAGCATTAACAGACTGCTTCCAGCCAGGGTTCATTTGCTAGCACAAAATCTCGCTCTCTGCTCTCTATCCCATTGTAAGTGAAGAATTTCCATCAAACTTGTGCAATTCTGGAGCTGAGCAGATTTATAAACTGCCTTTAGTCGGGAAAGTATTTATAAAGCCTCAGGGAACCAGAGAAGTACTCTGCTGTTTCCCTCATGAGTTGCAGATATTATTTGTAGAAAACCTACGATGCTGAAGCCGTTGCCAGGGACTTCACGAAGGGGCAAAAAGCACCAGAAGAGGAACGATGGGGAGGGCCCGTGCAGGCAGCCGGACAGGGAGGAAGGAGCAGGACAAAGTCCCGCTGGTGCTGGCTGTTGGAGCCAGACAAGGAGCTCGGCTTGTGGAAAATGTGACTCACGCATCTAAATCCTCCCTGCGCCCTAGTGCTAGCAGTCACTGGTCCTCATACATTTTGGGGCAGCTCCAGTCAGAAAATGCACGTGGGCACGAGTCCCGCTGAAATTAATAGGTGCTTTCTCTGAAGGATGAGAAAAAAAAAAATCAATTTGTGTATTTGTCAGCTCACCTATACTGGCCCCATTAAAGAAGAGACGTCTCCCAGGACTCATCTTAAATCAGAACTGGACGTGTTTTGGCTTTGCTATGCGAAAACAAACTTTTTTTACTTGCTTTGTTTTCTGCCTTGGGGAATTAGTGACTCAGGCAGGATGCTGAAGACTCAGTGGGATTTATTTTTCATCATGTCGAGAGTGGGTTGGTTTTTTTCATCACGCACATGGGCTTATTGAAGCAGCTCCACTCAGAATAAGATTTTCAATAAACCCATCTGCCCCCCCCCATTTTTCCTCATAAGGTTATGGGGGGAGCGTGGGAAGGTTACCGCTCAGGAAAGCAAGGGATAGGAAGCACATGAGGCACGGATCCGAGGCATGCTGGCTGGCTGCAAAGGGGATGGAGCCAGCTATCCTTCTAATGCATAAAGCCCTTTGCCATTCCCTTCTCAGCCCCTTTTATCAAAGGGGAGGATCACACGCAGCTCCCAGGATGGGCCCTGCTCTGGGCACCCTCACGTTGCTTTTTTTGCGGCACTCAGTCCCCACACCACATCCCTCCTCTCCTGGTTCCACACATCCCTCCTCTTCTGGTTCCACACTCCACCCAGACTCTTCTGAAGATACATCTATGTCTTGCATTGAGGCACTCACTTTGCCGCTGGAGCTTGGGACCCCACAACTTTGTGAAAGATGAAAATGTCTATAGGGGGAAAATCCCTCCCCTTTTCTTGGTCAGGTCAGATTTACCAGATATACTTTTCTTTATCCACACAGCTTTTTCTCAGAAAATTAAAATAGAACATTCTTTCCCAGAGCTATAGTACCAGCCAAAGATTTTAGCTATAGCCAATCTGACCAAACACAGAACATTTCTTCCCAAATAATGGATTGATTTTGAATATATTTTGAATATTCATGATACACTGAAGCAGTGGAAAAATATTTAATAGCAGCAGAACCAAGAATGACCAGAACTCTCTATTAACTGTTACAACGCTGGTCCCCTCTCCACTCTGCTCATACTCCTGGCATTTAAAAATGCACAATGAAAAAGAAAATATAGTTAGTAAAAGTAACACTTGTAAAATTACATCTTAAAATCAGAGCGTTGTAAAGTAGCAGCTACAAAACGAGGTGAAACACTAAGCAACGAGTTGCCTAGACATTTTTATAGGAACTGGAATGAATGTCCAGCAAGTGTTCGAGGAAATCTGAGTTGATTGAAACTTCTGGCTACTCTGTATTTTAACTGGATGGCTGGTGCTGCTTCAGTGTCTTGCCAGCAGGCTGACAAGGATATTAAAATAGAGAGGAGGAGGGGATCAACCAAGAACAGTGAACAGTCAGTTTATAGGAGAATAGTTCATCTTTTCTTCATTATTAGTCAACCTAGCAAGGATGTGCTCCGGTTATGCTGGATATCCAATTAATTTTGCCCAGTCAGGGCTATGCAAAACACAAACTTGTATTGGCAGAATAGCTGGCATAAAGAAATGGATGTTATCTGACGGAATTTGCTTTCACTAGCTTTTTTTCTTTTTCCTCAGCACAAACAGAAATGATAGGAAATGGTTTGAACTGCAAATTTTTGTGTAAGACAGCTTAACCAGGTGCTGAAAACTTGAGCTCTGAGATGTATTTTGTAACTTCTTGAAATCTCGTCGTCTTTTGTCTCAGTAGTTCTGCTGTCCAACTCACCTTTACAGCCTTTATTTTCTATTTAGCTAAAAAGAGACTGCCTTCCGGTACAAACTATGCAAGTGGGATTTTGCACAGTGAAATCTTATGCCTGTTGATACATGAAGTACTGATACATGAAGAGCTGCTTAGTTTCTGATATTACGTGAAATAGAACCCTAACCTTCTGCAAATGCAACTATCTGGACAGCATTTCTAGTGGAGTTTGGGGGGGACTGCTCGTCTATTTCCTATCATTCTGCATGATGGAATATAATGGACTTCCTCAGAGTTTGTTGCATCTTCCAGATGAAGCCTGAATCTGTCAGCTGAGAACTTCTTTCAGCTTGGGGAGAGAGAATTGTTGCTTCGTGTTGTTCTAAGACTCAAAAACAGGTATTTTGTATATTTCCGTGAATCCAGGATGGAACTTTTAATCAAAACAAGAGACAAAGTTTTAACTAACCGGAGGTGTGGTCAATGGGCCATTAACTTTGGACACAGCAGATTCAGGCTGACATTCCTGGTCTTCTCAGTTCTCACCAGGGAACACAAGCAACCTAATTGTTAGACTATTGACTTAAGAATTTCACCAGGCCAAACCAAGGTGGTTCTTGGAGAAGGCACCCTGTAGTGACAGAGGTTTATATCTTTTTGATTTGTTTCTTTACTTAAAACTATAGCAGGGTTTATATTTTTGGACCACAGTAGTAGAGAATCTCCCTAAAATGTCAAAACCTGACATCTGCTTCATGAGATAGGTGAGACAGACAGAACACACCTTTTCCATGCGACTCTAACTTAAAGATGATGCAATGTTTTACACAGATTAAAGTTCCTAGTCTTTCAAGTCTAGAAAGCAATGTTTTCCATAAGCAATTTGGCTTCTGTCCCTACTCAAAAGGTCACTTGCAATTCCATTGTGTACAGGTTAGGAAGCATTTTGGGAACATAGGATCAAAGATAGTACTGGACTGAAAAACAACTAACTAGCTAGATCTTAGCATCTTCCACAGAGCTCTCCAACAGGACATTGAGAGATACTCTCCAACTGCAACGCCCTGACACATCCATGTTTTAAGAGGCAGACCCCAAACCAGCTGCAGATTTACTGATATACCAGAAACAGCAGGAAACTTCTACAGGGCGCATGGATCCTAACTGCCCATTCAGAAACTTCCACCAGGGGAACAGGATAATTTTTTGCCCTGCCAGATCTAACCGTCTGCCTCTGGCAAAGCCCCGTTGCTGTCCCTCTGCTGTCCCACGGCAATGGGGTGAGCGCTGGGACACCGCACTCATGCTCTCTTACGACTGACCAGCCCCAGCTCCCTTTGTAGGGAAAGTGCAAGTGACACCGAGCAGTGCAAGTGACACTGGCATTGCTTAAGATCCAAAAGCAACCACAGAAGTCAGCCACGTCGAGAAGCCACAAAAAAGTATTTATTTTCTTTCTCTCTAAAATAAAATAAACCCCCATTATAATCATCCTAACCATAACAAATACTTCAGCTTGCAAACACCCTCAAAGCTGCAGTGGACAATAAATCAGACACGTCACTTCCAGCAACTCATCTCTAGAGTTGGTTGCTACATGGCCATAATATGTAAAGAGGCTTTTTCCTGGTGATCCTCAGAGCCAAGATTCCTTTTGTTGGCTCTTCTTTAAACAAACACTCCTGTAAATTTAGCATTCAATCCTAATTATTTTCCTCTAATTAGTGATTTGAGGGTGGGTTTGGTTCTGATAGGCTGATACACTTACTCATTTAAAAAATTGAATTCAGTTAACCCAGCTTCAAACGTATGTATATGACGTCTCCATCACATTAACTCATCATCATCACATGAATCACTCTGAAGGCAACAAAGATCTGTTTTCCAGACAAATTGTCTCAAAACAACAACAACAAAAAAATCAGTAACGGGCAAAAGAAGCTTCTGCAATGTCATGAAAGACCAGCAAAATACACTGAGGCCGTGCCCCAACACAGCTGTAACATCCCATCCTTTCCACATCACTCAGAAGGATAAGAGAGCACTTTCCTTAAAGCCACAGAAAATGAAGGCTTATATGTCTTTGATGTCCCACAGCTGGAGGGAAAGACAGCAGTTAAAAGTCCACTAATCTTGTACCATTTCCCTTTCATTAGTTTAAGTTTTGAATTTTGGATGGCGCTGAATCTAGAAAGAGGGGTTAATTGTTTAACCTTACAAAAATAATTACGCCTCTTTTGGCGCTGCCTTTTGGCCTGTTTCATATTTTTAGTTTCCCAAAGGATTTGAAGCTCAACACACTGCTAAACTCTTTAGTGAACACCGTACCTGCAGATTTAGTAAATTAAAATCTGAGACTAGACTTCAAGCTTTTTATAGACTTTGGATCAACCTGTTGTATGTGTTGTGGAAAAAAAAAAACCCTCCCAACATTTCTTTGAAACAAAACTTGAAATCAGGTTCACTTTTTTTAACCCAGTGTTTCAATTCTGCGCATGTTCAATTAAATTCCTATCACCCTGTTTATTACCATAAATTGGCTAGAAGAGGTGGTGGTGTGGCATAGCTAACTCTGGCTTAAAACTCTTTCGAACAGTTTTTTCAATCCGAATTTGTTGCAGTTCCATAACTATTTGTCCTCCTGTATGTTGTGAGCTCTGGATTTTTTTTCCAGTAACGAGGTAGCTGAGTAGTGAGGATTCCTTACTCTCTCCATAAAGCTGATGTTCAGGTCAGCCTTGTCATTTATGCAGATCTGCCTACGGAGGTAAGAATCTCAACCTCCATTCTAGTCACTGTCTTTTAAAGCTCCTTCACACTAACATGGTTTACAAATATGTTACTCCACTGTTCATTTCAGCAGGAACCAGAGCGCACACTCACTCCGCCCATCCACTCTTTCATTCCAGAAATTATGCAGCCCTTTTGCCTACTGTTTATATTAAAGGGGGGGAGGGGGGCGGGGGAGGAATCAGGGAAGAGAAAGGGGTGTGTTTTTATTTTAAACATGAAAATTTATATCGTGTAAAGTGCTTAATCCAACAGGTCAGAGGGATATTATTACTAAAATCTGACTAAGATACAGCATTTTATTGATACCCTTAGTTAGCATATACTTGGTTTACCTAAACAAATGGGCCCATAAAACACCTAACAAATTTATTTATGAAGGCAGGAAGAAGAAAGGAATAAACACTGTATATGACAAAAACCCTGTACCAGTCCATAGCACTTTTATGTCTAACTTCGCCTTCAGCAGGAGAGACAAGGGCTTGTCCTTTCTGCTTACAACAGATGCTAAGCTTCTGTGAATAGTGCTATTTGCTGACAATCAGTGGCTTTGTGTGTATATTTTCATACATATATATGTATGTATATATGTATATTTATACACACACATACAGAGCCAAGAAAGCAGATTCTAATCGTCAGCCCAGCCTTTCAACAGTTGCCTCACAGGGAGTCTCAGTGAGCTTCATCTTTCATCCTCTGCCATTCTTCATACATGTGTAAATAGAAATACAAAGTGTGAACTACAACATCAGAACAATACACTCCCGTCATCCAGCGCTTTGCACCCTTTTTGCAGAGACGCAAATACCTTCATAAATAATATTTTCTAAAGACCTAGGAAAAATTGCTCCAAGTTTCTTGACCTTCTACTGTCTGTCTTGAAACCCTCCAGGTTTTCAGTCTTCCAACAGTTTTGTTTCTAACATTAGTTCAAAGTTAGGCGCTGTCCTCCTTCAGCAATGAAGGTGAGCCAATCTTCATGTAGGACAAACTTTGTCCATTCTTGAGTTCCATGTTATAGAGATTTTTAGAAGCCCAACAAGGAACCTATTTAAGACCAAACCCAGCGCCTACTAAGGTCAGTAGAAAGGTCATTGACGTCAAGGTGCCTTGCTCATGTGTTCATTCCCCCCCACTCCGCTGCATTATACTAATTTGTTTTCTCATCTTACATTAAAGTTGAATGTACATGTTCTTAGAGCAGATAGTATTTCTGTCATGCAAATTTACAGTGCTTAAAACAAGAGGACCCTGGTTCATTATTAGAGACCTCAATCTAAAGGTTAATTACCATTACTTACTAATGCTCACTGACACAGTTCCCAAGTGCTGATCGAAACAGCACAGTGCTCTACAGACACACAGCAAAAACCGTTGCATTACAATATGAACTAGCCCAAATTTAAAGTAACTGATCTTAAAAATTAAAAATTATTTTTGACTGATCCTAGTTAGTAAAGTTCATAGAAATTTCATAGAATCTGTTAGGTTGGAAGGGACCTTTAAAGGTCATCTAGTCCAACCCCCCTGCAGTAAGCAGGGACATCTTCAACTAGATCAGGTTGCTCTGAGCCTCACCAAGCCCGGCCTTGAATGCCTCCAGGGATGGGGCCCCCACCACCTCTCTGGGCAGCCTGTTCCAGTGTTTCACCACCCTCATTTACACATGTGCTATGCAACAGGGCCTCCTGTTAACGATGAGAGAGAAGAAAGTTCTTGCGGTGCAGTTGGCATCATCCTGTCTGAACACAGGAATAATGCATGACTTGGCCAATCGCTGTCACCAAGCAGTGATGTGTATGAAGCGCAAAGAGCATTTTCATGTTTGAGAGGAAATACTTTATTTTAAATATTCAACAGTCACTGTTGTCTTCATATCGTTCTCCCAGGGTCCCAGCCAGAGGTAAGGCAGCTCACGAGCTCTGATGCCTGGACGGCTACTTGTCAACCATTATAGTGTGAGCAACAGCAGGAGGCTCAGAACAAGCATGTGAAATAAAATGCTTATTCAAGAGACAGCACAATGGCTGGTTTTCTAAGTGGCATGAAGCGCTTCGCCCTGCAGGAGCCCTCAGATCTCTGCACTGAGCAGCTGGGTTGCACTTTTCTCCTATCAATAATAACGATAAATAATAATAATGATAGCAAAGTAAGAGAAAACCCTGAGCTTACAAGCTGCATCAGGTGGACTTAATGCTCCTTCCTCCAAGTGTACAGGGCTAAACTCCCCCACCTCTCCCCCCACAGCCCCCTGCTTTCGCAGGGCTGGCTGGGGGCTGAGATGCAGGACTGCCCTGTATCCAGGCAACGGGTATCGCTGAGGCTCTGCAATGCACAGGAGGACCAGCTGGGGCAGGTACACCCCCAGACTTCACAGAATGTGGGAGCAAAGGAGCTTTTCCAATTTTAAAGAATAAAAGCAGAGAGCAAAGCAAGATCTCTAACTACCTTCTGACAGCGGGAGCACGTTTCCAGATCTCCGTGGGGCTGCCTGCTTTCCCAGCACTGCTCGCTGGGAAGGTGCCACGGAACAGTTCACAAACTTATTGTGACTTTTTCTTTTATTTCTCAGTGCTGTGTATGGTCTCACCTAGGTCTGCCTCCTCCTACTAGAGGAAGTTTCCAAATTTACTAGCCACCTGTAGGTAGCAGTCTCAATTCCTGGAGCTGTGTTTTGACCAGGGAAAACCTACCAATGATGTCATGACTAATGGACATGCACACATATCACCAGACTTCAAAGATGGTCTGTGGAGAGAAAAGGTCAGCTGAGAACAAACGACCCATCAATCCTTACATTCACAAGGGAAAAAAGTTCTTCATGGGTGAGGGGATAAACCAGGGAGATGAGTGGGAGTATTACCACTAACTTCAGTGACATCCAGATTTCATCCACGGTGCTTTGGACAGATTTACTCATGACGCCCTGTTCCACTCTCCTCCCCTGTACAGCTGATGTTGACAAGAGATTGGGATGGTCTTACTTTGGTGGAGGTACAGTATTTGAGAAAAGAACAAAGAACACCACGAACCAAGAAAGTTATGGACAAGAGCTAAAAACCACACAAATCTGGTCCCTGAGCATCTTCAATTCACAGATGATCTACAGGCCACTGGCATTCAAAACACAAATTGCAGAGGATGAAGCTATTTGACAGAGAACTGGAAGTATACTCATAGAGCTGTAGTGTTCAGCTGCCTCCCAAACAATTGTTGGAGCTGCCATATGGACATTATATAATTGCAGCTATACAGGGAACAATCATGAATAGAAGAAATAAACGTATAAAAAATCGCCGCGTTAAGATGCTCTGATTCAAACCAGACTTAATTCAAAGAAACCCTGTGTCTAGTACAAAAAAGAGGTCACAGTGGCCCCTTCTCAGCTTACTTGATGCTATGTCAGCATTTGAGGATCTTAGTGATACAACACTGTGCAACAAACACAACAGATAGTCTAACTATCCTCATTGTCACAGTACTGATATACTATCCAGTCGGGATTTTTGCTTTCATTCACCATGACTAGAAACGTTAAACAAACACTACTTAGGGGTACATGTAATGCTAAAATCAGGAGCACTCTTTGGAGCTTGGGAATTCTCATGGCTCCTGCTGTAATCTCAGCTCCCTGCCCATGCCTTCCCTCCTCTCTTAACAATTTATACAGCCTCAGCAAATAGCTTCTTTTCCCTCTAGTAGCTGTTATTGTAGGAGACAGCACAGTATAAAGTTACTCATTAAGAGAGGTAGAGAACTACCTGCCTGGAAAAGAGCATCACCTCCAGCTGAACTCTGGGGAAATATAAGTACAGTTCTTCTTTGATCCTTTGTAAGCAGTGACATGGAACATCAGAAGGGACTGGCCAAAGTGCACATTATACAGGTGTCCTCAAGGTGATTAATTCATAGTATGCAATTCCCACTACTGCTGTGAAGGGCAGCTCTAGTGCCAGAAGGCCAGATCCTTTGCAACACAGCGTGTCTCTTCCCCAGCCACCTACACCAATTTAACAACAATTTGCTTAAGTCAGAAGTGTAAACTGAGACCTGGGTACCAGGTTCTTCTGGATTTCAGTCCCAGTTCACCCACTGATTCACTGAGAGGGAAGGCAAAGCTCTCCCTATACTTCACATCAAACCAGCTTTCCCCCCCAGATTCTTACACACATAAAGACTGTCTTGAATCACATAAATCTTCTTCACAGCCTTTCCCCTCCCCAGCATGCCTTTTTTGCAAAAAGCCCTTTGCAATATTGCCTCAGCAAAAGCAAGAAGACAACAAGCAGTGGACTGTGGCTGAGCTGAGTTGCATCAAAGAATCTGGAGGCTGGGGAAAGGGGCAGGTCAGGGATATGGCACCCCTGCAAAGCTGAAGCACGGAGGTCCCTTCTGAGATAAGGAGTGCTCCAGATCAGAGGTGACAGCAAAGATCCAAGGGGACAACTTAATCTTGATCTATGAAACCACTGAGGCATTCAAACCACACTTCAGCAAAACCCTACCACCACTGGCTTCTTCAGGACCTACAACTTTAAACACCCATTGAAGTGCTTTAGAGAAAACAGGCCAGATGGCTTAGCCCATTGCAAGACCAAACTCTTCTGCCTGGTGCTACCTTGTGCAAATCGATTCCTCCTTCAGAAATGAAAAACAAAATGAGCAGCACTGAAAGACACGACAGAGCAACCCCAATGGAGAAGAAACCCAGAGCGATGCTGATTGATTATTCCCAGAATGCCTTTCCCAGAAGCTTTAATGAAGTACGTGCCTGGGACAGCAGCCCTGAGCAGTGCGTGGAAACATTTGAAAAGCTCGCTGAGCCCTCCCCTGCACCCACAGACCTCCCTGCCTGAGCAGCATATTTAAAACAGTTCTGCAAAGCGCTACAGCCTGGGTCCCTACTAAAAACAACATTCCCTTCCCGCATCTCTTCCCCTTTAAATCAAGCTCAAACCCCAAATCCAGGGGCACCTCCAGTGTGTGTATAATGGTATCCGTCCAACATTCCTCAGTAATAGCATCAGTTGGGATGGGGAGGAGAGAGCTGCTCATTGGGGAAGGCATTGTATGAGGGATACAGGCAAGAGAGGCAAAATATAAACAATATCCTTTGGAGGTTTCAAACAGAGCCTACTGCTGGTGCTGAGGGCGGTCATTTTAATCCTCAGCTGCAAGTCACTGGGACACAATAAGAGAGAATTAGCAAAGAAAACACTTAATGATAACTATGAGCACTCATGCTTGACTTGCAGCTCAGAATATTCGGTAACTCGGAGGTGGACAGGAAAACAGGAACAAGAAAAGCTCCAGTGAACAGACTACCTGCAACTACGAGCGACAAAAGCAAATCACCAGCAGAAGCAAGAGTAACGCCCTAATGGTCATTCCCCGGCCAGACCGACCCCAAAGCATTCCAGCGATGGAGCACAGATTTCATATTATCAAAAAACAAGAAAAATTACTCTGTGTCAGTATCATCAGAAAGAAGACTGCAAGATTTTGTTGTTCGGGTGACAAAAACAAAACAAACAAAAAAAAGAGAGGGGAAGAATTGCTTCAGTTTGAAACAGAAGATTTTTCTTCTGAAACAAAACAATACAAAGGTACTTCTTCACATCAGATCCTCAAAGTTAAGTTCAATCTAAGACAAAACTTTATTTTTTTACATTTCCTACCTTAAAAAACATAACGTAACACAACACACACCACACACCCCTAAAACACCACACCAAACAAACAAAAACCTCTTTATATAAAAAGTTTGGATCAGATTTTAATAGGAAAATGTGGTTTTCATTTTTAAATGTTGAAAGGATCAGCTTTGGCATTTCTAAAACAAAAATATGTTGCATTAAAAAATCTGGAAGTGAATATTTTGATATTTACAAATATATATGTAACCCTATTGTTGACTGAAACTTAATTTCTGAAGCTTAAGTTGACTGAAGCTTAATTTCAACTTGATTTTATGAAGATGTATGGTCTCTGTGAAGATTTCGGAAAAAAGGTTTGTGTAATTTCCATCTTTCATGAAAATTATCTAGTACAGAGATGTGATTCACAGACTTTATACACACGACTGATTTTCTATTCACAGCAGAAGAAACATCAGATCACTACACTTTTCGTCAATTAGCATTATTCTTGATCAATAAGAAAACCATACAGCAGAAGACCAAGATCTCAAGCAGCTAAAGCAGCACTTTTATATTTGTACACCTAATACTCAGGACTATTGAGTAACCCCTAGGGATTTATATTGCTAGTCCTAAACATCTGGATTCAGATTTACTCTTACATCTAGCTAGTTTGAAGTTTTCCAAATGAGTCATTTCCAACTACATCTTTAAAACAACGAAAAAAAAAAACACAAAAAAAAACCAAACACAAAAACCCCATTTCATTACTCCTTTTTAAAAGCCACCATCATTTATCCCCTTTTCCTGAGACGAAGACTTGTTGAATATACTCAACTTTATGCACTGTGTGGTCATACTAAGTCACTCGGAGAATCAGAGCTTTGCTGTACTGATCTTCAGGTATTTTAAATGACCATAAATTGTATTCATGTAAGTAGTCCGAACGTACAGTCTTTATTTTGAACACTGGCTTTTGGCAGAAGGAAACGGAATAGCAGAATGCCAACTCCTGGTTCCAATCAGTTCAGTGAGAGTTTGGCCTTCAGTGCTGCTACCAGATAACATACAAAATTGGGAGGTGGAAAGGGAAATGGAAAAGCAAAGGCAGTTCTGGCAAGTGATTCTACTTTCCAGTAACGTGATCCATACACTAAGCCAACTCAACTAACAGGCCAATAACTTGCGATAAACTTACGGCTCCATTCTGAGAGATGAACAGTCAAGCACGGGAAAAAAAAGGAGAAACTAATTCCTTTTCTTCTTGTTGACTGAACACTTGCGGGAGAAATAAATTAAAATTGAGGATATTATTTTTAACCTCCTTGAAATGTACTCTTGGATGTATTTTGGAGCCACAAAGGTTATAAATGATCCGGGTCAGTTTGAGGAGTCAGTGACAAATTCTGCCTTGACATACATGTCATCTGTATTACACTGGGCGTCCGCCTGTCTCTCTCTAGCATCAGCACGGGCTACCCGGCCAGCAGGCAGGGATGCTCAAGCCTGACAACCACCCCCGCCGCAGAACATGGGGAAACCGGTGGGTCAGGTAGCCATAAACTCTAATATCCTGTCACCAACAGTCACCAGGGAAAGGAGCCAGAAACAATTCAAGATGGCAATTACAGAAAGCCAGTTCCCAGGAATAGCTTCCTCCTGCCCTCCTGGGCTCAGGGGCTGGCTCCTGCCATGCAGCAGGGAGGGGCTGCTAAAGCTTTAAAATTTCAAGCCAGTGCTACGGTCCATCTGAAAATTAGCACGTGGTGAGTGTTGGGGGATTTGAAAATAAACCTTCCACGAATGATTTAAAAAAGGAAGTTTATGTTGCTTAAACATACTTCTTTGGAATTTATTTATTTTTGTACATGCCGCTGGGGGGGTTGGTCCACTCATACATGTGCTGTGCTCCGCTTTTTCAGAAAAATAGCAGCTGCAGACAGTCCCCTGTTCAGCTCAAGACCTCCATATGCCGGGCACGGAAGCTAAAATACAGGCAGAGCACTGCCATTATATCCCCCCATGTCATCCAGCCACAAAATGCCCCCATGCCACCTCTGCCTTACAGTTCCTGCCACAAGCCACCGAGGAGAGCAGCTCTGAACGTCCAGCACAAGCATGTCCAAGGCTGTTCAGTCCCTAGTTTCTTATCTGCCAGCACTGTCAACAAATGTAACGTCTGCCAAGGATGCAGCTCCCACCCATTAGAAGCCAACCAGAGTACGAGTTCTTTTACAAAGGACAAATCAGCCATTAGATTATCATTATCTTTACTGTGCACAAGCCTGTCCAGCAGCTGACCTCTGGGTAGGCTCCTCTCGTAAAAGAGCTCTCAAGATTTTGCACTAAATAGACACGGCAATGCAAGCAAGAAACCTCAGCTTTAAAACAGTTCAGGGCATTCCAGAGTAATAATAACCTTTTTCATATTCTGCAAGCTTAAAAATCAACTGCTTTTCAATTACTTTTTTTTTTATGTAAGATGTATAGACATTTTTTTGATGGGCAGTTTTTCATGTGAGGAGAGGGAATTTCTGGATTACCTCTTTTGTTTTTTAATTCCCTTC
>VYZM01009215.1:428429-439272 GCA_013398915.1 Dromas ardeola
TGGGAAGAAGGTAAACCCTCCAGAATGAAAACTTTTTCATCTTCAGGTATCTCTGAAAAGGAATGCAAAGCTTCACGAAGCCAGTTTCTACACAAAATAAAATACTTCTATCACCTTTTTCTACAAGAGAAAACTTACCAGCTGTATTATCATCCTTATACAGACGGGGAAAAAAGGCAGACAGGAATCAAGCTACTTCCCACTGTCAGAATGCAGGCTAGGCAGACAGAGAGTAATTGAATGCAAAACTCTCCAAACCCACTTCACTACTTATAGGGTAATACTACCCTTATTACCGATTTTAATAGTTATCACCTTTCACTGATCCCAGCTCTCACTCATAAGCCCAAGGAAAAAAGCTTCAAATACACACACGGATACCCCTCTTACATATCTCCTTCCTGAGAAATCTCTACAGCAGCTCTTAAACTAAGTCCCCAGCTTCACTCAGTATTTTTCAAAATTGACAAATCAATAGCAAATGTACTTCTGTAGGTCTCAAAAATAAGAGATGCAAAGCCTTCACTGCCGTTCTGAGTGACACCATCTCAGCCGCTCCACCCAGGACTCGGCACGGTGATGGAAGGCAGCTTTGCTTTCCTGCCCTGTCACATTGGGTAAACCCCATTTCCCCTTGACAAAGCACTTTACCCGTGATATAGTCAGGCAAAAAAAGCTTTAAATTACCACCGTAGCATTAGAACTAAGTGACGGGAGCTGATAGAGATTTATTTCTAATGAAAATTTATTTCCTCCTCCTTCATTATCATTTACATGTCACACAAGCTTCCGACTCCATAGGAAAACAGGCACAGCCAAACCCAGTCCCCGCATGCGGCACGGTTTAACATCAGAAGCACCAGCTCCAAGTCTCTGAGGCGATTGCTCTCAGAAGGTCCATCCACCTCCGGCAGAGTCAGCTGTCGCGACATTTGAGCCCTGTGGCTATTTGTGTCACCTCTAGACCCGAAGAGAGAGAAGCAGCAAACACGTGCCACATTTTCAGCAGCCACTTACAGCCTGATGAATTACCTTACAGCACCTTCAGCAGCAGAAATTAAGAGCTGAAACCTCCTGCTACCCCAGCCGAGATCCCGAGGGGTGCTCCTCCGCGCCAGGAGCTGCTGGCCACTGCTGCTCAGGCTTGGAGCGAGATTGAAACGCTGCTGGCCACGCGCGCCCTGCCTGCCCTCTGGATGCATGGCCGACCTGACACGCACCCTTTACGCTCGTCTTTCACTTATAAGTGTGCGTACAACAAACATAGTTGGCCATGACAGTTATTAGGACAGTTATAAATGGGAGCAGACTGTAACCAAAACAGGAGGCCTAGGAGTTCACAGAGAGCTCAAAACAATAGCTGTTGGGTGAGGAGCGTACCATTTATCTGTACAATGTTAACTCAGACGTCCAACGACAGCCATGTACATGTCAAAAGTCGTTAGCTGCTTCACCGGTTTTTTGAGAACCGAGCACATGGGGCATTGCATCGTTCCACACCACTCGCTGTGAGTGGTATCTCCTCTTGATACCACAGTGGACAGCATTTGGGAGGCACCAAATTACCTTTTGTGAAGAAAAAGCTACGTGAGGACATTCCGCTGCCATACTAGGGCAAACTCAAGCATCTTAGTAAAGCCCAGGAGGCTTCCACGATTGTTTCTCTAGTATAAGTACAATTTATCATGTGAGAAGATCCTCTCAGAGACTCATTTCGCCGAGATGTGAGAGCAGCACAGTTTCTCCAAACAATTTAACTCAGAGTCTAAGAAAAAATTAAAGAAAATTAGAACTTCCTCAATATGATATGTGCTTCCTTTGGTCAATGCGGCCTCCGTTTCCAGGCTTTTATAAAAAAAACATTGAACCTTTAAGACGTCCTCACTCTATTTTCACAAAATTGCACTTTCTTTAAAAGTTGTCAATTGTTCAACATTTTAAAAGAAAAAACTGTATATTGCCAATGCATACACAGGTAATAATAATAAATCAAACAATTAATTTTCTGCAAAAAAAGTGTTCATAGAAAGTATTTTCCTTTCTTCCACTTCTGTAATCACACCTCAGCATAGAACAGATTGGGTATTATGGCATGATTGTGGTAAATGAACCCCAAAATTTGTTACTGCCTTTTCTAAGAGGGAGTGGGTTTTTTGACTGCTTTGATTTTTAAGAAGCCTGCAACATTATCAGTTGCCGAACAGATTTTTATAGGGAGAATGAACAGGGCACCACAGGGAGTCAGAAGTAATGGCAAGCACAGGGAGCACCGCTAAAGCCTGTATCCCAGTGACTGATACAAGAGGATACAAGAGGAAGAGTGCCCAACTCTTGCATGCACGTGCACAAGCACGCACTCGCTCCTCTCCAACAGCTGGCTGTGTTCCCAGCTCCCAGACCTCTGCTTTTCCCACTCTAGACTCTGCCTCCGCTTTCTGGAGTCAGGAGATTCAGCCTTATTTATACTCATGTTGCTCCAGCCGTTCCTTTCCACAAGTCGCTAAGTGGATTTGTTTGGAGTTCAGACTTATTTCCAAAAAGCGGGCAGTTTCTGTTCATCAACAAGTGACGGCTGCACCAGGAAACAAAAAAACAAACCTCAGGGGTGTCTTCAGTCCTTTTCCTGAGCTGGCGCATGGTTTGACCCACCCCTGCTGCCTGCAGAAGTCCCTCAGCCTCTAAAATACTGCTGCACGCAGCTTTGTTTCCTGTGGGCTCAACTGTTTCAGCTGCCTTTGGGGATAACTGGGCTATGGTGGTCCCCAGCAACGGACTTGGTCATCGAGCAGCGCCGAGGAAGCCGGTGGCCCAAACCGGTGCTCGGCACTCACTCCTCACATCAGCGGGAATGAAGAAAGCACAAGCTGGGAGCAGGAGGGTCAGGTCTTCGCAACCCCGTGTCCTCATCTCACACAGTGCAACGAGGATTAGCACCATTTCATAAACCCCGTTTTCAGGCAATGGGGAGGAATGGAAGCCCCAGTTCAGCAGCACTGGTTTTGTCCCAGCTTTCGATCGCAAATTGTGAAATTTTGGTGGAAAGAGATTTTCACATCTTAAACTTTCAAGCACTTTGGTAGGGAACACCCTGGGAGCAAAAGGCAGAATCCCCCTGTAAGAGTCCAGGTATGCTTGCTTCAGGACTGGAAACAGGCACTGAATAAATGGTACATCGTGAACGAAGCGGGACGCAGAGGGGCACTCTGTGCCTCTGTGCCACTGCCTGAGCATCCTCTTAAGCAAGGAAAAACAAAAGGCGAAGAGGATTATTGCCGAGTTCAAGATGCAGGAAAATGCACAGCAACATCCTCTGCCCCTGCCCTAGTAACTGAAGCTCATCTGCTATTGCTGCTTTGTCTAATTGCCTCACCTGTGATAACAGAGCCAAAACGAAACCTTTTGCAGAGACCAAGACTGAACACATACATACCATACCCTACCACTTTCCTTTTGCCCAGAGCTTCCACAAAAGCAGAACAACTTTCAGCAAGAAATTTAAAAAAAAAAAAAAAAGGCAACTGTAAAAAATCAATTTTTAGAAAGAATGTAGCATGATGCCATTTTCCTTATATGGCAACTGGTATCCCATGTGGAGTCTCAAACAATAGCCAGCCTGGCAGGGGGTGGAGTAAGAAGACGACTTGGGGGAAAAAAAATTATATATATATATATATATATGTATATTCCCTGCTGGCCCTCACCCTCCATTTCCTCTTGGATTTCTTTGTGACTGCACTGAAAGGGGTCAATAGCTCCCAGCTTGAGAAATGCAGCTTTTGAAAGGACTATCACCAGCATCTGTATTTAAAGCATGCCTTTTACTTCACAGCCCCCCCAGCTAATGCAGAGCTTTTAAAAAGCGAGCAGCAAGATAAACTTTCAGGGAAAGAAAAAGGGAAGAGCGGAGGAGAAACGGTACCTTTCTGCGCCTTGGGTTTACCAACACTTTCATTGGAATAAAAGCTTGACTGGCAAAGCAGCGACAGGGAACATAAGCTGCAGATGATCTAAAGCGCTATGGATCATTACACCTTCCTTCAGTCACCACCTCCCCATCCTTTAAAGTATGCTACAAAACCACATGGAGCAGCCAAGCACCAAGCTGGAAAAGAATTTCAACCGATTAAAAACAATGGGCAAATTAGCACTGGACTCACTGAACACATCAAAGCTTTGCAACTCAATCTTTAGCATTTAAGAAATTCTGAACTGACAAACACAGGCAATCTAGTAAAATTTTAATATCTTAATTAACTTATCTTGATAATGAAACACTGGATCAGTGGCTAAGTTTATATTTAGGCTTTCAATTTGAGGAATACTCCAGAAAAGCTATGGCACGTTAGAGACAGGGATTTATTAGGAGGGAGGAGGAACAGGATTGCAGCCTTCTCCCCTAGTGCCAGTGGATGCAGCCCATGTCATGGATGCTGGCGTGTGCACAGCTATTCAGGACTCCTGGCCCCGCTTCACATTGTAACCTCATTCAAACATCCAATAGCAATTATATTGCAGTCACTTTCTGTATTAGGATGAGGTTTTTAATTCACTTTGGAAGTGGATGAATCCAAGTGTCCACACGAAAAGTTTGTACAGATCAAATGTTGCTGTCATCTCCAGGTGTAAACAGGTCTAAACTCCATCCATGTGCTTTAGGAACTCATTAACGGTTCTCTCTACTAAAACTTTTCCACGTTTGAGAAGCAAAATGGCTGAAGTGTCACAGAAGGAAGGTCCACTTTGTGTTAAGTGGAGACAGACCAGATAAGAACAGCTGTGACTTTCCAGCTCAAATTTATTTGACTTTATATTCATCTGGTTATTTGACCACAGCCTTTGTAAACATCAGCAGAAGTCCACAATATTCATTTAAGACAGGCCTGAAATTCACAGATGGAAAGCTGCAGCAGTACCTCCAGCAGCACCACACACAGCCTAAAACTATTTCATACAGTTCCTACCAACTTGTCCAAGAGAGAAGTCCAAAATGAGGTCAGAGAATGCTCCAGAAACAGAGAAGTAAATTGCCTCAGAGAGCCTCTAGCACAAGCAGCATATGACTTTGCATTTCACTTTAGTTTCCAATCATACTATCTTTCTCACAGGCATTCTAAATACATTAGTCTGTGCCTTATCAGATCCTGAGTTACTATTGCAGAAAAGCTCCTGCGAGTCTGAGAACTCTGTAGTTCAGAGATGTTTATAGGGCTGTAATGAGTACTGACAGATAAGCCACGCTCATGCATACATGCTTGCAACTGATGTCTGGTTTAACACAATACAGCCCTAAGCCTTCATAATACAGCATAGAAAACAGAATCCTTCCATCGCCTACTACTAATTGCATCTGCAGTGGTCAGGGATTGAAAGAGAAGTAAGCAGATTAATTCTATTAGACTGTGGAATAGTATCCCAAGGGGACAGGGGAAAATCCCATCATTTAAAACAGGACTGGTAGACGCTGCTGGGAATGATGTTACATAGTAGTAGGGGATTAAGGGTTTGGACTAAAGGGCCTCATCTTTTCTAGATCTGGTTTCCATGAGTCATTGCGATTAGAACTGCTGGGCTTTTCTGTTCGGTTTTGGGTTTTTTTTTCCTTCACTTTTGTCTGACCTGAACTATCTTGCCCAGTTGAAAATTAAATGATTTAATTAATTTCTTACTTAGCCCCTCCGCCCCTCCTACACTTCTTTCTTCCTTTTCTTAAAAAGCCTTCTGCTTAAATAAAGGTAATTTTCAATATAAAATTATTTTAGAACAAGAAGTTGAAGTATTGCTCTATTAATACCTTATATGTAACATTTTTTCTTTTTTCAGCATATTCCTCCCACACTTCTAGCCTGTATTTATCTCAACTATATGAGCAATCTTGATCCTCTGGAAGTACACTTTTGCTGAAAAACATTCCCCGTGGTTTATAAACACAATGTAAGGATTCACCCCTAGACATATGGCAGGCCGAGGTGATAAAGCCCCTCTTGAGACAAATGAATGGAAAAAATCCGCTGCTGAGTCTGCTGCAGCAAGGCCAGAGCCCAGCAGCAGCAGAGCCTCAGCATGAGGAGGGCCGTCTGCCTTACCTGCGTGCTGCTTTGAAGGGACAGGCCTTCAGAGAGATACTTGTTCTCGTCAAGAAGTCGGGTGATACTCAACATGCATCAGTCAGGGTCCTTGCTTCAGGTCGCTAGCACCGTGATGCGGGTTGGTCAACCTGTCAGAAACAGCAATGACAAATACGTAAGGCACACATCTCCATACTGGGCCTGAGGAGAAGACCGTGACCTTGTTTTACTCACTTCTTCCCACTTAGGTAAAGATGAACTCTTTCTTGCACACTGGAAGGAGGTGAGGGGAAGCAGCTGGCAGAGACCCTGAAGTCTCTAGCAAGGTCTGGACTGAAGTTTCCTTAGTTTCCAGTCCATTTAGACTGGCCAGAAAAGGGCTTTGACCGGAAGGCAGGAGGAGGAACAGGACTATTTCCAGAAGAACAAGAGAGGAGCAACAGAGTTGCTCTGCATCTTCCCCTCCTGCTCCTCTGTGCAGCAGGGAAGAGTCACCAGGGAAACAGGAGGGGACAGGAACACCAGGAAGAGATGCTGTGAGTCCCCCAAAGGCAAGTCCCAGAACAGAGGACGGAGTAGTGCATGAAAACACAAAGGTAGTTAAACGTTTAAGACATACACACCTTCCTGTATTGTATGCAACAAATGTGCACACACATCTTCACTTACCAGACGGGTGTTAGAGTACAACTGTATGCTGAATGGAAGGAGCTAGAAAAGACTGAGGACAGAAAAAAGGGCAAGGTGATGGAGCCAAGAGGCAGGTAAGGGTGGGATGAAGATACGGACAGAGACCCAGGAGAAGGTTTCAGTGGGAGATGCTCAGGTGGTGAAAGCCATAAGCAAGTGAAAAAAGGTAAATCAGAGCCTAGAGAAAGGCAGGAAAGACCAGTGGGAAAGGAGGAGGGATCATGCCAGATCTTGTCAGCAGAAGTCAGCCAGACCCGGGGCAGAGAGGTGGAGCCAGCACTTAGCAGAGCAATTGCTCTGTAACGGCTTCTCTCTGGAGAACAGCACCGAGTCTGGATCTCGTCCTCCCCGACAGCTCCAATTCAGATATGAAGCTGGCGCCACACAAATCCATTTCATAGTATTACTTCTCTCCTTCCCAGTCTACCTTGCTGCTCCCCTCTCTTTTGAAACCAAAACCCTCCGTCCTCCCCAGCCCCTCCAGCACTCCAAAGCCAATGTCAACTGTCCACATGCAGCATCAGAGAGCACCAGTGCCCCCCCCCACATAACAGCACTTAGTAACTCTTCTGGGGTTAAGATGAAAAGCTGGAAGAGAAGGTCCTTTCACAGCAACTCCACCCAGCAGTTAAGACACTGAGACAGGGCTGCAGATGGACATCTCAAGGTCCCCTTCTCTGTCATGCTCTCTGGAGAAGACAGCCATGCTGAGCTAAACTAGCATTTCTTTGTCAGTCCAGTAGATTACAAAGCCACTAACAAGCCAGCTGGGAAGTGCTAATGTCACACCAGACCACATGAAAGGAAATTAGTGCCATGCACACGGCTATCAGCCCTCTGTCAGCACCCCCTGCTCCCCTCCACAGAAGCTCTATTTTACACTTCTCCAACGACAAGGGAGAGGGGCTTAGTGGGACACAGGAGCACTGCACACTGCGTCCAGCCTGAGACACCCTGCTGAGGAGCACTCTGCACCCTGATCTATTCCTCTTACGGGCACTAGAGGAACAGCATGGTCTAGTGAGCAGAGCAGGGGTCCACCAAACAGGTACTCAGGCAGGTGTTCTCCTTGCCCCTGTCTCTAGTGGACTTGCACACTTTCAGCTCAGCTTCGTCCTCCTGCGGGTGTTGGTTTACAAGCCTCTTCCCTGCTCTGCACAACTTGGCATTTCAAATACACAGATCACATCCCAGTTTCTTTAAAGGGGAAGGGCAAGGATTTGAGAGGTGCAAGTGCCTGCATGTGGAAAATGCATACATCCATATACTTCTGCACAGGACAAAGTGTCTGCCGCCTAATAGAAACCTACCCTATTGAATGCAGTCCTAGTCCTTTCAGACATGCAGTATTGGATAGTAATTCCCCAGTCTTTGGAGACAGTGAGGAAAAAAAAAGATTAACTTATTCAAGTTTGTAAAGTGCTCTGAAACCACAAGATGGAAAATGTCACAGGCAGGTGTACCGACAGTCATCAAAAATTTGATTCAATGGCATTTTTAGTACCAATTTTCCCTTTCCATTATGGAAGAACAATGCTGTCCATGTAGGCAAAACCCATTCATTCCCTATTGCTATTCCAGCTGATGTATCGCTGTGATCAGAAGCAGAGTGCTCTAATATATTTAGGGTCACTAATATTGTATTTTGTCTTCTGTGCGTACTTTCTCAGATGAGAGATTTCAATCATCTCTATTCAAGGAACATTAAGAAACAGAAGATATCTCAGGTCATCAAAATCCTCCTCTCCAGTGGAGGATCATGCCTCTTCCCTCCCCCCTGCTTTTTTTATATCTAATGCAATTCGGAGTGTCTCAAGCAGTGGGAATATTCTCCTTTCTTTCAACAGAGCTCAGAAAAGTCTGACAGAAAGCTATCTTCAAGAGTTGTTGCCTGCATAAACAATCTGTTTTTTTGTTTTGTTTTGTTTTTTTTTTAAAAAAAGTGATTCCTTTATATCAGGCTAGATCAAAAGCAGTAGCACGTGTGAAACGTGAATAAGGACAATAAAAACCAGGCACCTATTTTGAGGCTGATGAGAGGGACAGAGAGGGACAGCAGCACCACAGGATTCAACAATCCTTTAGCCCTGTAGGTGAATTTTCAAAAGAGGAGTAGAGCCAGTAGACGATGGGTCATCTGAGCTCAATACATTTTTAATATGAAAACAAAAATAAACACAGGCTTAACAGGGAATTTCTCCTGATAGTTGCCCTGGTCTTACATTTTCTCTAATCACTGCTGGCTGCTATCAGAGACAAGACCCTGGATTAGACAAGATCTGACCCGGCCTACCAGCTCATGGGTGCCCCTTCCACAACACTGCACTAAGATACACCCTTGGGGCTTTAGACTCTGTGGCTCCAGAGTTCGGTTTGATTTAAGGGGTACAAGAAAGTCTGCTGGAATTAAGCTTTTTTTTTTAATTTTTACTTTAAATCCAACCTTCATCACAGCTTCCTCCCCACTTCAATGTTTGTTTGCTTTGGGGCCCCGATGGTGGTATACATTTTTTTTTCCCTCCTTGCGTACTTCCACAATCATACACATGCTTGTATAAAGCCACTTAATCAAGCATAAGGAACAAGGGTTTGCACTATATACTGACACAGAGATCGGGAGGAACACAAAGCGTTCCCATTTAACAATTTATACATCACAAGTAACACCAAAACAGATGTAAAACACGCCAGTTCCTCATTATATTTTACACTTACCACAACACAAATCTTTGTGCATTAAATACAACTGAAAGGGAGCTGTGGAGTTGCCATTAGCTTGACAGATGCTGCGATGAGCTGCACCAGAAAGGAATATCTCAGCCTGAAATAGTGCATGTTAAAAAGGCATCTGCTTATTGTTTGATATGTGTATTTATTTACATAGACAGCTTGCTGACATGCTGAAAGGTTGGGGAGGGTAGTGTAGGCTGGCATTTTTAACTCCCAGCAGGCATTCGGCGTCCAGTTTGTTATCCTTTGGTCATGTCGCAAGCTCCCATTTTATTGCTGAGTGGTGGCAAAAGGGGGGAGCGGGGAAGGGAAGCAGGGTCCCCTCCGCCGTGTAGCGTTGGCTGCTCTCCCGGAGCTTGCCCTCAGCTCAAAAGGCAGCGCTTCCAAGTTCAGCCTCCACAGGCGCGCTGCCCCTAGGGCTCACCCTCCAACTCCTGGGGCCTCTGTGCCTTTGATACCGACATGAGAAGAGTCCCTCAAACGCAAGTCAAGCCCAGCTTCTTGCGCATAAAAAGAGATCTTCTTTAACAAGAAAGAAAATTAATTAAGTGGGTAAAATCCCACAGGTTGGAACAGCAGCTGAGGAATTATCTTTCTATCAGGTTGGTAATGAGGACTAAAAAACCTCACACAGACATTAACAGCTTTATATGGGCTCATTGGCATTCCAGATCAGACGCGAGGCTTGGCATTCCCAGGAGCAGCAGATGCAGCTCCAGTTACAGACCAGACTCTGGGCAAACCACAGTTTGCCCTGCTGAAAACAGTATCACCACGATGCCTGAAAATGAAAGGTACATACCTATCTAGCAGAGTAACTTTTTCCCACAGAAATTATGCCCAGGGGGACTGTAGGTCCCAACATCCAATGCCCCAGGTTGATCTGACACACCTCCGAAACCTGTGTTTAGATATATAAGCGTGTGTTGGGGAGGGGAGAGAGAGATATTTATTCAGCATGCTGTGGGGAATGTGAACAGCCAGCAGACGTCTAGGTCCACATCAAATTACAAGATCAGACACTGACCAAATCCACCTCCTTTACCCTGTTGGTTTCCCCACCAGCACTGCTGGCTGCTTAACCGTTAACACTCATGAGCACTACTCAATTCCAACAAAATCATGTAGATTACTTCCTATTCCCTGCAAAGGAAAAACTACCTGATTTGGGGTCAATGACAAGAACGGCAAGCAGTGATGAATTCACAGTAACCACTGCAACAAGGGATTGCTACCAGAGAGAAGCCATGGAGCCTACTGAGCATCACACTGAATTGTGCCAAGCTACTAAAAGGTACATTTCAGGAACGCACTAACTTCCCTGGCTTCTAAGGCAAAGGAATTTGCCCCCCCACCAC
>VYZM01009215.1:439295-484405 GCA_013398915.1 Dromas ardeola
AAAAAAAAAGGAAAGACGTAAACTACTGGCCACTTTTCCAAAACCACACCTTTGGACATCTTCCTGCCTCTTTGTTACTATTCGTATCGCAAGAGTCCCATGAGGCCCCACAAACCCAAGCTTTTTACTGTGCACAGCATGAAAGAGCCCCCTGCTGAAAGAGTTTGGTGCCTAAACACACAAAATGCAGGAAAAAAGGAAATACTAATATTTCCCTTGTTACAGATGGGAAATAGAAATCCAGTGAGATACTGGTGGTAAAGACCAGACTGGAAGCCACTGACAGAACTAGGAAGAGAACATCCTCCATCTCAAGCCTATTGCCTGTTCCTTCGGTATGGAGAACACTGTTTTTCCCTTTCTCGTTCTCCTGTCTTTCCTTGAAAGTCGTTTCTTTTACAGCTTGTAAAGTTCATCCTCAAAATCACAGTCCACAACCTATTCGTGTGCTTCTTGTTTTCCAGGGGAGGAGGCTTAAGGATTCTGCTGTAAATGAGCACAGGGAATTCTCAGCTGGTACCCAAAAACTGCCCCAGAGAGGCCAATTTCCCCCCTTTAAAATGAACAGCAAATGCTGGTATGTGCTGTTTCATATGGGTTTTTAATATACCCAGTCATGGGGCCTTCAGCTGACCAACTCAGTTAGAACTATGCTAGCGCCGGTACTTCTGAAGCAGATGTTTCATATATTACCTGTGTGTTATCAATCAACACAGATGATATCCCTACCAGATGAGACAATTATTTTGCAATTACATTGAAATGAAAGATACTTCTTGCAAAGGTTTCACTAATTACCCAGCCTTACCAAAGGCTAAGGATAATGGAGTATTTTCCCACCATCTCTGCCTCTCATTAATCCAAATGCCCTCCGTGCCCTAAACCTATTGGAAAAAAAACCCAACAATGGCACTTCCTGAGCAATAGGATTAAATTACCTACTCTGGGGAAGCAGGTTGCCTAACAGAAGTATTTGCATTATTAATAGCAATTTCCAATCATTTTACATCATCTTTTAACAAGAACCACGACTTCCTTAGTTTCTCTTGAGTTTGAAATATCCATAGTGCATAAACAACAACGGTTAATCTAACTGTTTTTCAAGTTTTTCTTTCTTGTTTGACTCAGGAAAAATGCTTTCTGTCAGCTTGACCTGTTAATTTAGGTTTGCTGTTGCTGCTCTCTCCCCTTCCCTTGAATAAAGGGCTGGCTGATCCCTGGGACACTGTGACACAGCGCTTGGGTTTTCACGTTCAAGCTGTCACCATTAGCTCTGACAATCTGGCTGGTTTGTATCACGCTTTTCTAAGGCTCTCATCTGCCTCTCGTATCTCTTTCCTCAGATTCACCTCAGCAGACACATTGACACCTTTGGGCAGCATGTTCCCAGAATTACAGAAGCACCCAAGGGTGGAAAGAAAACAGACATTCAAGGCAGCACGCACTGCGAGCGCACAGTGAGGGTATATGTCTATTACTAGCAATTCAAGCATCTGCTGGTAGTGGGGTTAGTTTGGAAAGGCTTTGATTCCCGCTTAGGGAATTTCATGTCATTTGTTTGTTCCATGGGAGTGCCATGGGCTTCCTCATGCAGTGTTAGATCCAAATACACTCTTATGCATTACAGAGTTTTATGTATAATACATGCGTGTGGGATTCTGGTCCTTCAAAAGATTCCTCAGTGAAAAGGCTAATATGGAGTGGTGCATTTCAGGGAGTTGTATAGCTCTTCAATTCTCTTTTGGAATGCATCATTAGTTCTGCATAGCTGATATCTCTGCTTTATCTTCTTCAGATCCCCTTTCTTTAAACAAACTCCAGATTCTTCCCACCCCCCAAAAAATGCCTCTTAAGACCTGATTGTTTTTCTTGAAAGACACAATAATTTTAAAGGACTTAGCAGCAGTATTTCAAGAGGAAAAAAGCACACAAAACCCAATAATCAAATGGTAAAGGCCACGGAGAAAGCCACAGCCAGTTATGGAAAAGGATATGCAATGCTGTTCCATTATCCCCTTGAAATGAAGAGTAAAAGCTTGCAAAATTCCATTCCAGTGCCTGCAACTCTGCCTAAATCCTCCCATAGTAACAAAGCTATTACATACCGTGCGTCTTGGCATGTTCATCATATTCCAAACATCCAGCGAATGGCTCAAAGGTTTCGGCCCTTCAGACTAATGAATCTTGTGATCAGCACATGAAATCAGCTTGCTAAGTGCAAAGAGAAAAGGAAGATGATTTTCCAAGACCCAGAGGAAACCACCCTCTCTACTCATATCCTTCTTTGTTTTCCCCACTGAGCAGGTCAGGTGTCCTTGCCCACCCTAACCTCTGTCACTCAGTGTCCCAACCTTCTGCTGTTCTTAACTGCCGCCTTCATAGAATTTTAGGTGGCTCTAGCGGTGCATTGGTGCAAATAAACCACAATAAAGATTTGATTTTTGCAAATTACCGAACTCTGAATAAAGGCTACCATAGAAGAGTACAGTGTAAATACAACTCCTGTCCAAGTCAGTCAAATTAGAGCAGCTCTAAAGAGATCAGCGAGAAATCTTTATTGGAACATGCAAGCCAGCAAAAACGCAAACCACACATGGAAGTACAGTTTAACTGACTTAGTTGGAAATTATATTGTCATTATGCAGTAGGGCTGTTCACGGCAGGAAACTGCAGTAAATGAAGAGCTGAGCCCTACAGGAATAGATACTTGATTTTCAAGCATCAAGAATCAGATGCCAGAATGGAAATACTATTAACAACATAAATCTTAAAGGCCTCAAAAGGGTCTACTCTGCCTGCCCAACAGAAAGGCACCTATTCATCACAGGAAACCAGTAACTGGAAGGGATGAAGAACGTACAGAGTCAGCCAAACAAACAGCAACAGAAGATATGGAAGACCTCCAAGTTAGCACCAGGCAAAGGGATACATCCATACTCTTCCTCTTCTCACAGAAAATCAACATAAAAAATTGTGATATTTCAAGAGCTATGTTTTTCTTTTTACTTCTGATCACCAATCCTTCAGAAAAGACCAAACCTAACAGACTTTTTTCTGGAATGCAATGGTCGAAACTTTTCAATGGTCCAAAAGAAACATGACTACCATTAAATGTATTAGCAATTCCAGCACGTGGTAGAACTATAGAGATGAGGTAATTTTTTCCTTAGCTAAGGCTCAGTTGTACAAGCACCTTAAATCCATTTCGTACTGTGTGGCATTCAGCAAAATTATAGTACATCAGAATGGACTGACTAGGGAGAGGCGGCTATTTCTTGCTGGTATCGTCTCATGATGGTGCTTCTGAGGACTTATACCAGTTTTCATCACTAGGGCATGTCCCCTGTTTGCAAATGTTTTTCCTCAGCTGCTTTTCCCCCTATCCAACCCCCTGGTTTTCTCTTCTGCTCTCTCATTCAAGAGCTTTAAACTAAAGCAGGGTAGCATCATGGAATTTGCAAGCATGGAGCTGGTCAGGCAGTTTAGTTCAAGGAGTATTGTTGTTATTACAGGGCACAGGCAGAACAAAATACTCTGCAGGATCTGCAACAATGCTGAATGAACCCAGTTCCCAAAGGATCTCCCAGAACTGGAGAAATGGGATGCCCTCCTCTGAAAGCAAGCTCTTTGGCTCATTGTCACAGTGCATCAGCAAAGGAACATCGCCTCCTCGCTTTATTAATACAGTTATTAAAATGTGAGGAAACATTTTCCGTTGTAAAAGCACTGTATTGTCAGAGAATACCCTTTTGGAGGACTCTGTTAGGCAATTAGTGAAGGAGCACTTCGGAGCCTGGTAAACACAAGAGGGGGAGGGATAGCCAAGGGAAACGACAGTTCCATTGAAACTGAGGGCAAAAGTCTGTGTCTGCAAACAGGAGCACAACCAGATCCCAAACAGATGGATAGGGAGAAGCTTCACTGCAAAGCACAAAGGTTTCAGAAGTGGTCATTGGTTTGGGGATGCATCTATTCAAATGTCTCGAGCTGGGTATCCAAGACTCCTCAGGCAAGAAATGCTTAGCTGTTTCTGAAAACCCAGCCCTTTGAAAGTGTTTCAAGTGAAGCAAAAAAAAAAAAAAATCTGACCGATTCCCAAAACTTTTAGATGTCATTGAAATAAATGGAGGGACTTCTGCCTTGCTCATTTACCCCACGATTTTAAAAGTGTTTCCAAAATACTGCACATGCTGATATTAATGGCTATGTTCCTTTTGGAGCCTGGTCATGTAACAGACTGTGGAAGCCAAAATGCAATTTTTTATCAGCCTGAGCAATAGAGAGAGCTTCTAACTCTCAGGTTTCTTCCTGACAATGGGACCACAAAGACTCTTTGCCATTGCAGGGGCTGTTCCTTCCAACCAAGACCATGTATTCTGATTTTCTATTACGGAGCTGCCTGCAAAGGTACGTCTTGAAAACGAACATGGCCATTCCTGTTGCTTTTGACCTTCCCCCATGGTTTTGTGGGGGTTTTTTTCAGCATTTCAACAAATGGCACATCTGCACTTCATCATTTTGCGTCAGACTAGAAACAGTGAGACTGAGACACAGGGAAAAAAGAAAGACCAACACTATCTGTAAAAGAGTTTGACTAAGACAGGGTATGAAGTAAAATCAGCCTATTGGCCATGCAATCAACCACAGGAGCTTTTCCTTGCACTTAGCTTTTGACTGCACCATTCCACAAGAGTTTAGAGGAGGCAGCATCCCAGCTAATTAGGCAGGGTATGCAATTGGGAAACCACGACAAGGAAACTATCAACTGCACAAAAACTCTCTGCCACATTATTCGTTTTGGGCTCTTGGGCACACAAGCACAAAAAAGGCTCCCAGAACAGTTATGGCGTAGCTGCTGAGAGAGCATTACCTGCTCTGGACAGCCATATTTCATTTTGGATGGAGTCAGGTGTTTAGAGGCCCTCAAAAAGCAGCTCCTAACTGTGATAAGCTGAAGAGAGCTCCTCCAAGGCGAAACTTTTGTTCCCTTTGACTCACCTGGTGAAAGCTGCTGCTTACAATCCAAGATTACTTAAGTCAGCTCTAATGTCTGGCTACCAGTTGGCAAGATACAGCAGTCTGCAGACAGCTCAAGCTAGGACTATGAAAAAATAACTTCCACCAGCTGAGAAATGTTTTCTGGCACATGGGAAGGGAGCCCAGCAACTGGGAGAAAGGACAAAGCCTTAGGAGGCTGTGAAAACTTGCTCTTTTGCACTGATTGTGCAATCAAGCAGTACTGATTGGTTTCAGCTTTTGAGAAGTTTCTGAACACTTACACAACTCCAGTTGATCCAAGCAAAGCATCAGACACGTCTTCCAAGACACAACCAAGTCAGTCTCAAGACAGTAATGAAAGAGAGATCATAGAATCATAGAATAGTTTGGGTTGGAAGCTACTTTTAAAAGTCATCTAGCCCAACGCCCCTCCAATGAGCAGGGACATCTTCAACTGGATCAGGTTGCTCAGAGCACCCTCCACCCTGTCCTTGAATGTTTCCAGAGATGGGGCACCTACCACCTCTCTGGGCAACCTGTTCCACTGTCTTACCACCCTCATCATAAAAAAATTTCTTCCTTATATCTAGTCTAAATCTTCCCTCTTTTAGTTTAAAACCATTACCTCTTCTTCTATTGCAACAGGCCCTGCTAAAAAGCTTGTCCTCATCTTTCTTACAAGTACTGAAAAGCCACAGTAACATCTCCCCAGAGCCTTCTCTTCTGCAGGCTGAACAACCACAACTCTCTCAGCCTGTCCTCATAGGAGAGGTGTTCCAGCCCTCTGATCATTTTTGTGGCCCTCCGCTGGACCCGCTCCAACAGGTCCATGTCCTTCCTGTGCTGAGGACTCCAGAGCTGGACACAATACTCCAGGTGGGGTGTCACCAGAGCAGAGGGGCAGAATCACCTCCCTCAACCTGCTGGCCACACTGCTTTTGATGCAGCCCAGGATACAGTTGGCTTTCTGGGCTGCAAGCTTACGTTGCCAGCTTATGTCCAGCTTTTCATCCACCAGTGTCCCCAAGTCCTTCTCCTCAGGGCTGCTCTCAATCTCTTCATCCCCCAGCCTGTATTGATACCGGGAGTTGCCCTGACCCAGCTGTAGGACCTTGCACTTAGCATTGTTGAACCTCATGAGGTTAACACAGGCCCACTTCTCGAGCTTGAGGGTCCCCCTGGATGACATCCTGTCCCTCAGGTGTGTATGTAGTATGAATATCCCTCACCTAACTACACCTCAGAGTGAGCCTGCCAGGGCTTCAACGATACATGTCACTAAAGCATTCAGCCCACCCTATCTCCTACCTACAACATAGACTAGCTGCATTTAAATGAACGATAGGTGAGATCAACTAAGGTTCAGGCACCAGCTGCCATTGCGGATGAAAGTGGTCAGAGCAACATTACAGGAGAATTGTCTAGAACCAGAGGCCCCTTGGACCTAGTCTCAGAAGCAAGACTGGTGGAGGAAGTTTTTGTCTCACCATGAGCTTTTCTTCCTCAGTACCTCCTTCGAACGGCTGCCACACTGTCCTGCTCTTACCCAGGGCCAGGTGAGTCAGCGATCTCCTTCAACTCATAGCTCACACTCAGCCAGCAGACTCCGGTATCAGGAGTTAACTGGCAAAGAAGAAGGTCAAACAAAATGCTCAGTATCATCTCCTCACCAAGCTCTCCTCTGCCAAATGAACTGCCAACCAGTAAGACAAGAAAGCCCTCACTAAAACCAGCTGCAAGATACAAGAGCATCTCTTACTGCCCAGATAACGCTCAACGGGGCCCTTCTCCGTGTGCGGCTGTTTCCAGAGCACTGCAGCCAGAAAATCCAAGCCAGACAAGTATCTCTTCAAGGCAGACATTAAACATTCATTTGTAATAAACACCCTCCCGAGCCCCAGGGACCAGTGAGAGGTGTAGGGAAACACAGCAAACAGAATCCAGAGAGGCCAGACTCAATGAATTGCACTGTGGTTATCTGAAAATGCGAAGAAAAAAAAAAAAAAAAAAAAAAAAAAAGAAGTGCTTTCAAAATGGTGCATGTGCTAAGAAAAAGAAATTAAATTTTGTATTTTGGACACTTTAGTTCTTCAAGGGCAGTTTTCCCTTATCTCTGAACTGCAAGAGGGCATGCTTCTCACTGTTATTTTAGAAATGTATAAAAGAATTTCAAACATGCTCTCTTCATTGCTTTGCAATGCAATCCTTGGACTGAAATGTCTCCACACTTGCAATCTCTTTATCTGCTCTCTCTGGAGCAGGGGGGCAGCTGGGGATAACAAGGGAGAAAGGGATCTGTGAGACCACAGAAAAAAGATTGGGACTTAGGAGAGCGGCTTGGCTCTCGCTCATTTAATGGCTTTGGCTTGTCCAGTTAGAGAACTGGATTTTATTTATCTATTGATTTAATATTCATGGTACTGTGGTTTTAAACAGAACTGTGGGGCTCTAGCAACATCTAACAGGAAAAATCTTTTAAAATCAGATGGAAGGACACACATAAGGCAGGGGGCAACCAGCACTGAGGACAGAGGTCACCATATGCAGTTTCCAGAGGAAATGCTTATAACTGTTAACTGTACACACGTGGATCTTTTTCATATAATTGCTTAATTTCATCACATAGTGAAAAAATAAGTATTATAAAGATTAATATTTTAATATCATAGAAAGAAGATGGGCAAACACAGTTAAAGCAATAAAAATGCAGCTGAGTGCACAACTGAAGCTTTACAGCAAATTTGTTCATTTATGGTAATGTCCACTGTGTATTAGTATTTCCATAAATAGTCTTGTAAATAAGATTACCAGTAGAAACTGAAACAATTCTTTTTAAACAGATGTTAAAGAATGGCTGCAGAATAAGAATGTTGTAATTCAATGCAAATATTCGTGCAAGAAGCTAGATCCTATGAATTATACGCATTTAGTCAAGGAGCAGAAATACTATTGTGTGACCTATATGTCAAAATACAAACTGAATTGTGCAGCTGGAAGCTGAACACTTGAAAACCAGCCACTGAATACTAAAAAGGAATTGCTTGTAAACAACCAGCAAACCAAGAAACAATCTATGAATAATTTCAAATAACTCATGCAATTGAGAAGTCAATAAGCTATTTGTAGGCAATTTGTCAACAGAAGAACTTACACAGAAAATTATATTTTAAAATTGCTACAAATTATTCAGGTAGCTATCACAAGAACATTTATGATTCATCATGAAGAGACGTAAGTAATTATACCAGGGGTTGAAAAGGCATTTTCTTTCTTGTATGACATTCTGTAACTGATCAGGTGTATTAGGATAATATTTTTAGTTATAATTCTGCTGATCCCCATGGCATAAGCCATTAGTGAGTGATGGAGGCAAGATGATGCAACTTGATGACCAAGTAGTCTGATTTGCTCTCACCCAGTTTGAGCAAAATCTGACGTCAATGAATCTGTACTTGAATGTACTAATGTCATTATTCAGTCTCATTCTCGCAGATGGTCATACCAGATAATAATTTCATTCTCTTGATTTGCAGAAGAGAATTGACGCTTTCAGTTCAATGCAGCACAACCCTCTTTAATCCTTTGAAAATGTAAAGCACCTGATTTGCTACTGTTTTCCAATTGAAAAAAAAAAAAAAATACAAACCTTCCTAGAGCTGGATTCTGCAAGAATCCCTAAGAGCTTTCGAAGAGCTGCAGGACAGGGATCCCAAGCTGGACATGACAGTTGGAAAAAGAAGATCGGTGACCTTTCTACGCTGAGAAGTTAAGCCAAGTCAATTATTTGTTGGATTTACCACAGTACTGCATGGAGAGGCAGCAAGCAGCCGTCAAGAAGCCTCAGTCCCCCAGGTTCACAGCAGCAGTTGCTGATAGAAACCTCATGAGCTTTCCAGTTCGTGAGGAAAACAGCAGGTTATGAGACACGAGGAAAGCTGTCCCCGTTCAACTCTGATGAGAACTACTCCAGGAGCAACAGGAAACACATTTTTAGAAGGGTCTTATTCTGAAGGAGAGAATTCCCAGAGCCACAGATCCTTTAAAAACATTAGGTTTCCTTGACCTCAGTAATAAAATGGCAGGAGCCAATGTGGCTGCAGAGATTTCGCAACGTTTAAGAAGAATCTCATGGTTCTACTTCTCTCATCAATTTTGAGTTTCATTTGCTTTATCAGTTCTTCTACTGGCATAACAACAGAGGGTAGTAAGTGACATCCTTTGTTTCACACAGAAGCCTTTATTCCCTTCCTCTTGACCTAAAATTAGAGCACCCCAGTAGATGGTCCGTAAGGCACTAATCACATTGACTAAACAACCAAGTCTGCTAAATCGCAGAAACCAGAACAGCAGAAGGGGGGAACAACCTCCCTCCCAAACAATCTGAGGGTTTTGTTACTCTTCATTGGGTGACGTATTCATTCATTGGGGGTTCTATCACCTGCCCCTCCTAAAAGGTTTACAGCTCCCTGCTTGTTGCACCTCAGCAGCATAACATCTCATCTCCACAGCCTTCCATAAATTACACATTTGGGGAAATGTTAACAACCACGAGACTTAATATAGTTCCTGTATGCTTTACAAGAACTCTCAAACACTTGCACTGTTTTTTTTTCAGACCAGGTACAAGACCAGATGAAGAACTCGGTAACTCCAAAAAGCATCAGGGCAACTGATGCAGATGGTTACTTTTTGCTAAAGACTGCTTTTCCCTGTATATTGTATCTTTCCTGGCCTACGTGAGATTCACTGGCAGTAAGCGCTGTAACAAGGGTAGATTACAACTTGCATTAGCACATCAGTGGGGTATAACAAAGTATTCAAACAAGACTAATGTCTTTGGAATTGAGAGAGAAGGTAACTGAAAAGAACAGGAGAGTGGTCACAAATATACTGAGCATTGTGTGGAGTCCAACAATTGGGAAGAGGCTCTGTCATGGTTGTCTAGTCAAGATTAATCACATTTCTGCCAGCACTCAGCCACTCTTCTGTGATATCCCTTCACTAGACGCTTTCTTCTCCTGTTTGGGTCACCAGTCAAAGGCAATCCTAGGACAACATGCACCTTCTTTGGACCTTTATTTAAACAAACAGACAGCTCCTCCTGAAGAAATGCCAGTGTCATAATGACATCCAAGCCATATTTCAACATTTCACAATGTGTTTAAGGAGAAGAGGTGCTGTCAGGCTGAAAAGCTCAGCCAGCTGTCCATTAGGAACCAGCCACACTTCTCGGGGTGACTGACTTTAACTCTGTTCTTTGTATTTCTTACCCTGCTTCCTCTCAGGATAAAGTTGCAGTGTAACTGTCTTGCAGCCCCCAGCTGTGGAGGCTGGTCAGAGTTTGCCCTGGACACCTCGGAGCTCCCCCAGCTCAGGCAGGCGAGGAAGGTCCCAGCCTCGTCCTCCTGATACACCGAGGAACTTTGCTGTCATGAGGATAACAAGCCACGTTTTTTTCGGCTTCACAGAAAATGTATCTTTAAAGGGAAGAATTAAAAAATCTTACTTTTAAAAAGGAACTGTAACATCCCCAGGAAAACCAAGCAACTAAAACCCAGTTCCCAAAGAGTTTTACAATGGTCACTTGACTCCGTCCTGAAGAGACAAACAACTTCATTACCTCCTCTCTCACTAACATACCCCTAACCTATCCCAGCTTGACAACTACATTTTCTCCAACAGATGGTCTAAGTGATTAACATAACTTTGCTAAACTCAGGGAAAGTGTTCTCAACATGTATTTATTTAGTTTTGAAGGCTGATGCTTCTATTTCAGACATGAGAAATCACATTTGCATGTTTAAAAGGTTACCTCCCCCAACAATATCAATAGGCCTAATAACAGATACAACCTACTTTCCCTGTCAACCTTGCTCAAGAAACTGCCACCACTAGATGTATTTCAGTACAGCTCTTCCCACTGTATCTGCTTATATGTCTCTTTGCCGGCCTGTGTTCACGTTTCAGTTGATAAGGGATGAAACACTAAAAGCAACAGCTTTCCCCTTGAAGCATACTAAGGCATTTGCTTGCCGTAGCATTTGTATTTGCTACAAGTACAGGCAGGAGAGTGTCATCCTTTTCTTACACCAAGTGCACAGGGAGGAAGAGATCAGCAGGAGCAGAGCTTGCGCTCGCATGCAAGAGACCTTGCTTTCAAGTCCTTTGTAGAGTATTTATAAAGTATCGATGGAAGCAGTAGGTGGCAGCTGGTTAACATCCTGTAACACCACTACAGAACGATTTTGACCAGAAGTTAAAGAGAGCCTCATAATTAATTGAGGCTGCAGGAGGAATGCAGGCAGACTGACTAATTACCTCGGATACTCTGGCTAAGGCGCTTGCTGTTGCAACACGTGTTAGGGGATGTCTAGTGTTCATAAGCAGTCAGGATCTCTGTTTTGTGTCTCCACTAAAGATGCATTTCTAAATTCACAGCTCCCTCAGCCAGAGCCCTCACTCCGTGTTGTATTGCAACAGCCATCGTTTTCCTTTTTCTCGCACAACGCAGCCTTGCTCAGATCTGCCACCCGCTCCTGACAACCATAAGATTTCCCTGTTATGTACTGACTTGCAGGAGAAACAAAAAGTGAATATTGAGGTCAGCATAAAATTGCCACCCCCACCCCCCCGGGCTGTACATTTACTTGGAAACAATCAGGAAATCATTCTTGCTCTGAGAACCTTGTGAGGTTCAGCGAAGCGAGCATGAGGCAAGTGGAGCGGGCACATGAAAAAAATAAAAATCACATCTCTTCAGAAGATCAGTGGAAGGAAAAAAAGATAATAACTTTAAAATAACTTTCATGCAGCATTGGCCAAAACGCCTGCTAAGGGTACTTATACAATAAATTGGCTTCGGATTTCTGCTTAACCTTGTGACCTTTTAAATCCATAAGTGGAAAGCTTTTTGGTTAGAAAAAAGTAAAAGGAGGGATCAAATTAAAAAGTTCACCTGGGCAAATATGCAAGAGGCTTAAAAACTACCAGCCTCATTTCCCCAGATTAATCTGCAGTGCAAATGTGAAGATGCTAATGATTTATTTCTCACCCCTCTCCACCAACTCCCTCTTGGTCTCTTTAAGACAGAAAAATGAATAATAATAATAATAATAAATGTATGTGTTCCTTTCATTAAGAACTCTGAGCTCTCATTTTTGACTTGGTATTAAAACATCAAAAACAAGCTCCCCAACCCCCATCACACCGGGTGATCAATGCTTTTTTACCACTTAGAGAAGATCTAAAGAGGCACCTAATACATTTATTATGTTACAGTCACAAGCACAAATTCTTTTCAAAACGTAATAATCCCCTCCGCGTGACACTTAACTCCCCAGTAGGTCCTTTTGCAGTCAGGTTAATAACCTTCATATTATGTAGGTAAAAGAAGATTAACAGTGAATATGTTGAATCCAAGTTTATAGTATGGCACCTCCTCCTTTTGTTTGGTTCCAGGCCCTGCTGGCCTCTATCTAGGACTTGACAAATAAATCCCATTTGGCATCCCTGGCAAATGCTTCTTGATTGAGCATTTGGGATCAAAGAGGGTCTTCTCATTTCCTCACACTGCAAGTCTAGTGCTTTAGTCTCACTTTAATTTGTCTTGCAAGTCCAGCAGAAACAGTAGCAAGCAAGAAAAAAATAATTCATTTCCATTAAGAAATTCAGCTCTCAAAAACTTATTTCCACCTACTGCATTTTATCTACATTGCCTTTAGAACAAAATACCGTATTTTCAGAACAAAATACCATCTTTTCAAACTTCAACAAGCACCCAAACTCCTCTAAACTCATAGAAGCCTGAACACACGATGGAAGAGTAACCTCTAAATATGACCTTGTATTCTTAACAAAAGGAAGGTGTTTTCCCTTTCCTGTGTTTCCTTACTGAAAGCAGCATCCCGCAGATCCGCAAGCACAGCCTGTTCTGCCCAACACCCTCAGGGCAGCAGCCTCCCCCGTGAACCAAAGCAGCAAAAATTCTCTTTGGGTATCAGCAAGGCAGGGAGTAGAAACCGTCACCTTGCTCCTCCAAGCAAGGCTAAGCGACCCAAGTCGGTCGCTCGGCAAAACATCCCCATCACCTCTTTGATCCAGCTTGTTCTCCTCAGGGCTGTTCTGTAGAGCGGCTTTTGTGCTCCCGTCGAGTGCAACAACCAGGTGCAGGCAAGAGCAACTGGGCTCATTCAGCACTGCGCAGAGGCAACAGGAGGCGGCTGGGGAGGAAAAGAAATATGGGAAAATAGCAAAAGGCAGCAGGTCCTGAAATTCTCAAGCGCTTTAGCCTAATGAGAAGAGGATTTTGCAAATAGCTGCTCTGAACCTGGTCAAAATCATAAACATGTGAAGGGAAAACGTGCTGCCAGAAACCACCTGCCATCACATGTACAGTTGCAAATCTCTCCTCCCCAAAGGAAACAGGAGCCTTGTATTTTAGGGATTCAATCGTGTTTCCAAAATGAAACGCAGCTGATAATAAACAAACCCCCAAATACTCACGAAATACAGAGCTGTTCAGCGATATAAAGTCACACTTCCAGCTCCCTACTTGCTAGTAGCCGCCAGGGACAAATCCTTGCTTTGAGTAAGGAATAGACTGCAAAAGCAGCCAGGGAATCATTTCTGTTGGGTGCTGTCAAGAGTTTAGAGCTGGATTAGGCAGAATCCCTAATTCTTCTCCTCCATCCACTCCTGTCACATCCTGGACTGCCGCAGATACACTTTTAAGGAAGTCTAAAATGAGGTCTAACTGAGAGGTGGAATTAGAACTTCCTTGCCCTGGTCACCTCCTCAGGTGACAAGCTGCAAATTCACTGCCATCCGCAAGATGGACCAGAGAAACACTGTGTTGTCTGACACAGGCACAACAGCAGGACTCAGATGGCCTGGGAAAAATCCAGGCATACTTATGTAGGGAATGGGCTTTGCGAGAACCCTTCATTTTCTGATTTTCAGATGTTGAACAGAGTCAAAATCCTGTCACGCTTCATCCTCTTTGAAACAAAGCAAGTTGGAAGGATGAGAGTTTATTTGCTTGTTTTAGAGATATTTTTTTTTCCCGAACACAAGCCTAATTGATATTTTCTAGCCAAAAATTCTCAGATTAAAAAAAAAAACAAAAAAAAAACCAAAACCAAAACATTAAAGCTCAATTCCTACGGGTTTTAATTTTTAAAATATCCACTTCATAGAAATTCCACAGAAAAGAGTGTATCTTCCTAGACCTCGAAATAATTGGGAAGAAAAGACTAAGGCATTTAGGCAAAACGCGTGTGTGTCACTGGCTCAAACCGAGCTGAATAATCAGGAGCGCTCCTAACCCCAGGCTGGCTGGCGAAGCCTGGCTTCCCCCAGCTCAGACGCTAACTATAGTCACTCATTATTATTCAGCACTGGCTCAGCACAGACAATACACACCCGTTGCACTGTAAAAAAGCAAAGGCAGGCACTCTTCCTGCCTCAGTGGATTTATATTCTAAGGCCACCAATCTCCTCCTGACGCTCGTACATGTGGCAATCAGCAGATGGATCACTGTCAAAGCACTGCATCCTTTTTACCTTTCTTATACTACAGCGAACACAGCTATATTTGGTGAGCCTTTTCTGAAAACAAAGCTGGTCTAAACATTTTGAATTCGAACTTTCCTCTCAAAATGAGAGGGGAAAAAAACCACGTTCCATGGTAATCTCTCCTGGATTTCAAATCGCTCTACTTGAAAAGCGGCTTTGAAGAAGATAGCGTTCAAAGAATATTTGGAGCTAACAGAGCAGAGCTTATGAGGAACCAGCAGAGCTCGAAGCATTCTGATTCTCCCTTGGTAAGAAGGTGCTGGTTTTAATGTGATTGCCCCAAAAGTAGAGATGGGAACACCTCTGCAGGGCTGCCACCAGCCACTCCAAATGCGGGAGATCTAGTTGCAAACGTATCTTAATTTGCTAGGATAGGTTGAAGTAAATGGAAAGAAACTTTGCACCAACATAGACAGGGTAGTGACTTCTATGTGCCCAGCCTGTGTCATGCAATATAGCAGCCTCATATCAGACTGATACCCACCTGCCAGATAGTCCTGTATGGTAGCTAGCAGTTGCAGTGACTTGCTCCACTTTGCTGGCCACGCTAGTGCCAAGCCTTCCTGCAAAAGCAAACTGCATGCTTCCTGCCCACAGAGGAAGATGAGCTAAAGCCTTCATCTGATACAGTGGATAGGAATGAACAGGCCTGGGTTTTTTTCCAAGCTGGATCTGTAATAATGTGCCACTCCCACTGAACACCAGAATGAAAGCAGGGGAGGAATCTACACCCAAGGAAGTGCTTTAAGCATTACTGGAAGGAAGCCTGCCTCAGTTCCCACTGAAAGAAGCTGGAGGAAGCAGAGATCCATCCATATATGCTGCCACAGCAGCTAACTACAATGCTACAGTTTTCTCCAAAGCCTCTTTGGGTCTAACAGTCAGATCTGCCCTTTGTGCATGTAACTTCTGGGTGCCCAGGCTACAGCTACAAACATCCATCAATATTGGTGCTGGCAGAATGCAAACAACCTCTTGTCACCCCTGAACACAAAGTCTCTTTTCTCCAGCTCTTTCTCCCATCCTCTGGGAATCATTCAGGTGTAGCTAACAACTACGCTAAATCAACACATGCTGTAAACCCCGCATATTTTAATTCCTCAGTTTCTACGGCATGATATTTAATGCCTGTATGTCATTGAGAAAAGAGCAGAAAGGGATAGCAGGGTAACTAAGAGGAGAGCATCCTGCAATGCAAGGAGATTTCTATCACTCTTCGGTCTTTGTTCAGATACCTAATATGAAGGAGAGTTCAGATCAAAGAAAGGGGAGAGACACAGGCCTGAATGAAGTCCACTGGAAAGTCTACAGTTTTTACTCTCTTGCAAAACGCTGGATTTACTCAATGGGCAGTTCCTCTTTTCTCTTATCTCTTCCACCCCATACGTTGTCACTGGGTCTGAAAGACAGCCTGACCCCTCCTGTGGTTTCATGCCACTTCAGCCTAGCCAGCTTCAGCTCTTTGTGACTCCTCTCCTAGCGCAAGCGTCGTGGGTGCTGTCAGGCACTTTAGGGAGGCTGGGGAGAGTGGCTGTTACCCCCATCAGCATCTCCTGGAAGAGGAATCTGCCCTTCAGAGCCTCTGGGCAGCTGACTGCAGTGGGCAGCTGTATCAACGTCGCACAGCGCCAGCTTGGCCTCCAGCCAACGGGACCTGCCAATTAAAAAAGGTACGAAGAGACATAACCCAGTCCAGGCACGCTCCACAGGGGCAGTCAGCTTCCAAAGAGGGGCTAGGCAGTAGCTGGGCAGGTGCACACTGGATACCTTATTTCTGCCCTCCTCGAGGCAGCAAAAGAAGAGATTTTGGGGCCTCTGCCCCTCACGTACCTCTGCAGAGGAAACACCTCTGGCTCTGCAGGAGCCCAGCTGCAGCGACTCAGAGGCAGACATCAGCAGTCATCAACTCAGCACAGAGTTGAATTCAAGGCCTGGAGGCCTTAAAGATAAGGTCTAAAATGTGACATTTACATTCAAATTGTGATTTAAGGTTTACATTTGGGGACATGCATTCTGGACCGCATGCACACATAGTCACTGGACTGCCAAGTACTGCACGGAGAGCTGGAGGCGACGGGAGGGAAGGGACAAGTGCCACTGGCCAGGCTCCCTCCCTGGGACCTCAAGCCCCAGCTCTGACGCAGAGTCTCACTGTGAACAAGTGATCTTGGAGGAAATACTCACATCCAAGCAAATATCCCTTTGGAAAATCAAATAAATAAAAAAAATGAGCCCTTGCCTTTCTGAACAGACTGAAGCACAGAAAAAGTTAAAGCCCCGACTGCCATTATAGCAGATTAATCACTTATTGATCGCTGTGCACCAACACAAAGGAAGGTACCCTCTGAAGGTCCCTGCACCACGTGTGCACAGAGGATGTGCCTCCTTTCCATCTGAGGGTAACAAAAACCCCTCCAACTCACCAAGCTGTGCCAAGCACACTGAAAGTCAGGGTCAAATGACAGCATTATGCATCAGAACATGAATTATGTAAAAATTATGCATGCAGACACACAGAGGGTGGGGAATGCAACTTCTCCCAGTTGTGGCAGAGAGCAGCTCTTCAGTGTGTGCTCACAAACTCCTTGAAATCCCCAAAGGAAGGGATACACAAGTCCAGAGAGAATATCTCCCCCTGCCCTCCTTTTCATGAAAAGATCTCATAGCAAAGATAGCCTTAAATGAGCATATGATATAGAACATAGGCTGGATTTTTTTCCTTGCTGACTTCAGTTTCACAACCCTGTGACTCCATTTGCTTTGGTGGTGTCACTCCTGGTTTACGATGGATGGAAAAATCAGGTCCCCGGTGTGCAACTCAGGCACCACACTGTAAGTGTTTTCCGGTAAAGTGGTTCAGTCATACGCTCAGAAAATGACTAGAGCCAAGACAGATTTTGTAAGCTTAGAGGAAAGTGTCTCAACCGAGACACGACAGCGTGGGTTGCGAAAGGCACAAAACACCATAATATACCCCTTGCCCTAGGCTCATTGTAGCACTTTCTGACTGCTGACATCTATTAACTGTAGCAGATTTTCTAATTCTGTTTTTAAAACAGCGAAATTCAAGTCCTTACAACAGATAAAACTGAGGAATTGAGTAAACCATCCTGACAAGAAATGCTCCTTTCCATGCCCGTTAAACCTGAAACCCTTTCAATCTTCTCTAGCAGCTGCAAGCATCCTTCTGAAAGTTTCTGGGATGCCTGGTGGTTACTTGCAGTGCAGCAAGTAACACAAGCCTCTCAGGATGCCTGTCTCTCTCCTTGCAGAAAGAAAGATAGAGATTAGATTTGTCAAATGGGGATAAGAAGTTAACGGGGCCGACAAGGTTAGACATGCCAAGCAATTCAGCAAACAATTCTGGAAAGAAGGATTAGATCTAGTCTAACTAAGTATGATAAATGCTGACTTTAACCCAATTACTTACAATGATTTTAGAGGTCTGGGAAGAGCTGAGCACTACAGCGTTGTAATCAATGAACGTGCATGAAACTGGGCAGGCTCCCTTCCTCATCCCACCTCCCAAAGTAGAAATTCAAGTTGAACAGATCTTGGGTAAAGAAAGGTCTCTGAATTTTTCTAAATTTAAAGACTCTGTCCTGGTTCTAGCCAAGTCTTTGCAGCAGAGAAATCAAGATCAGTTCCCAAAACTTCTTTTTTTTTCCTATTTCAGAAAATTAGCTTTCCTCAAGGACTTCCACGGTTTTATGCAAGTTAGAAGACAATGGAGACATATGCTTGGTCTCTGCTCTTCCTGAAAAAAAGCCTTTCTCCCCTACAAATAACATCAACTGGAATAGTCAAAAGACAACATCTGTCTTGGAGAAACGCTCCAATCCTTTTTATCTAACCTACAAACCAAAGACTACTTAAGCTGGTGCCTCCCCACTTTCTGTGGCCCTGCTCTATCACTCTCAAAGAGCGAAAGTCACACCAGACAGGGGCCAGCCTAAGGTCCATGGCTCACTTAAGTCATACAGGCTTAACACAAAGATCTAGGGGTTTGTGAAGCCAAGACCATTTTCATCAGATTTATAAAACTCCAGATGGGAAAAATATCCTGGTATCTTAGCTGCACACCACCACGTGACATTTAATAATAGCAAAGACAACAACTGTAGGTTAGGCCAGAGAGTTTCTCAGTCAACTTGGCTTTAATATATGTGGCTTCAGTAATAAACTCATTTGCTGTTCGTATTTTCATGCTGAGGCCTTATACAGAAGGAATACTGGCTCCTCTTTCCGTTTTTTCCAAAGAGTCTCTCATTCATGTCATGAAACATATCAACTTAGGTTTTTCAATCTGATTTAATTTGTGGTCCTGGTTTGTCATAGCACCAAAATATTTCTTCAGTATTTTGTTAAAGAGCATACATGCATTCACACATGCTTCAGCAAACAATTTTGGACAGGGAAGTTTTGGGGGAAATTGCTTGGAGAGGTTTAACAGAAATTAATGCTATTTTATTATTAGGACTTGTAGAACATAAATACAGCTCCCGGCTATTTTTTCTTTTGCAAAAAATTCTGTGCACTAGAAAAAGCCTTGAAGTTACTGCAAACCAGCAAACTCCAGACCCAAGGATTATTTTGTAGAAAAGAGTATGAAAATTATTTTTATTGCAAGCCTTCATAGTTACAGTATTCTTGAATTATGCTGGATGTCTAAAAAGGAGATGAATGTAAACAGGATGCACCAGCATGGTCTGTGCTGAACCAGCAAATTGAATACAAAGATAAATGAAAGAGAATTTTCCTTCAAGATTGTGCACTCCCTTACAACTACAGGATCATGGAAAAATTTCTTCACAGAAAAGGTTATCAAGCATTGGAACAGGCTGCCCAGGGAAGTGGTTGAGTCACCATCCCTGGAGGGATTTAAAAGATGTGTAGATGTAGTGCTGAGGGACATGGGTTAGTGGTAACTTGGCAGTGCTAGGTTAATGGGTGGACTTGATATTAAAGGTCTCTTCCAACCAAAATGATTCTATGTGTCTTCGTGTATTTTCTCCTTGCAATGGTTTTATGAGACAGGGAAAGTCTAGATGCTACAGAGAGAGCTGGAGCTCTGAGAGGCTGCCCAGAAATCCATTCGCTTCCACTCACGCTGGACTCCGCAGTGATTGTGAGCAGATACACAGACTCCACTCAGGATCACCAACACAAGGGAAGGAGAGCTTAAGAACCTAATCACCTGCATTTTTTCCTAAAGGGTTTGTTTAAGGAAGTTTGGCTGGCAAGCAGGTGAGGAATGGGAATTCTGGATGGATGACATCAGTTGATTTAGAAGTCTTTGTATTTCAACGGCTTCGTGGTGAGAAATTCACCTACCGCATGGGTGCTGGGCGCAACTGATAGACCAGGAAAAGAAGTAAGCGTGAGACAGCAGTGGCTAAAAGAATTATCTAAGAATAAACTACTCAGATGCCCAAGTAATTCATTACCTCCAGGAAGAGGGGTGGGGGTTAAACATGGTGTGGGAAAAAAACCCATGTGAAGTGACGAGTCAGCAAGTAACCAGCTAGCTTTAGCTGTGGAGCACTGGCCCTCTGGAAATCGTAATTGGAGAGAAGCCTAATACTCTCCAGCTGCTCCTTTTCACCCAAAGCTCAGGGGCATCAACTCTGACCAAAGAGGCCAGGGCAGACACAGGAGAAGTCTTCCTGCTCACTGAAAGATTAAACACTCCCTCCTGTGAAAAACAGGCCAAACGAGGCATGCAGCTATTCCTGGGCTCTTCTTCATTCCCTAACTCACCTTGTGACGTGAACACCGCTTGCGCTTACTGGGAATCAGTGCAGCACCACAATTATTTCTGTTCTTTAAACAAAGCTCTGCTGGGCTTCAGTGACTAGATGCTTAGAGCCAAGAAGCAGGTGGACTAATTTTGCCTGGCAAGGATTCAGAGCTGGCAGTACCCCAAGGGAAAACAAACCCAAGCAAGGTACAAGGGTTTAACGGCACCCAGTCTGAGGCAAATTATGAAGACCCCAGAATGGTGTGAATTGAGAAATTTAGGGCAACAAAGATGATTGAGGGAGTGGAGCATCTTCATTATGAGGAAAGGCTGAGAGAGCTGGGACTCTTTAGCCTGGAGAAGAGAAGGCTGAGGGGAGACCTTAGTAATGTTTACCAGTATCTAAAGGGTGGGCTTAAGGAGGATGGAGCCAGACTCTTTTCAGTGGTTCCCAGTAACAGGACGAGGGGTAACGGGCACAAGCTGGAACATAGGAAGTTCCGATCAAATATGAGGAAAAACTTCTTTAGGGTGAGGGTGACAGAGCACTGGAACAGGCTGCCCAGGGAGGTTGTGGAGTCCCCTTCTCTGGAGACTTTCAAGACCCGCCTGGATGCAGTCCTGAGTAGCGGACTCTAGGCAATCCTGCTTTAGCAGGGAAGTTGGACTAGACGATCTCTAGAGGTCCCGTCCAACTCGGAATCACAGAATTTCAGTGATCCACGTTAGGAGGCGAAGGTGTGAAGGGCTCTCCTGCTAGGGCAGAGGCGGCGGCAGCAGGTCCTGCTCAGGTGGGAAGGGGCAGTGAAAGGTGTGCTGGCCTGCTCTGCCCAAGCCGTCAGGATCACAAACCCAGCCCGCCACATTTCCAGCCAGCACTGGCTAGCAGCGAAGTACAACCAGTCTAAGCTGTCAAAAGCAGTTTCTTTATTGATACAGGCAAAAATAATCTTTGGGCATGGCGGCAGCTTAACTCAAAATGTTAAATAAAGCTGATCTTCACCAAAGTGATCTCCATCAAAGTGATGAATTCATCCATACAGACAGGAGAAGGAACAGAGAGAACAGTTTCCAAAGAAATTAAGCTCCCTCTAACCCTGCCTATTGTCAATTACAGCATTTGATGGCTTACTCATGATGTTGTTACTCAACAAGGGGCTAAATACCACTCCACCCTAGCCCTGAATTCCCGCTTAAGGTGTAAGATACTTTTGGCCCCTGACTTCAAACTTTGCTAAGAGCTATTCCTGCTACAGGGATTGCACCCATGGGAGAAAACAGTTTTCAGGAGGAAGTACTCAAAACCGAAGCAGTGGTTCTGAGGCTGTTTGGCCCTCTTCAATCTGCAGCTTGTTTTGCTGCATTCTTCAAGAGCTTGAGCTCATTTGAAAGAATTTCCAAACTACAGCAACCTCAAACAGAAAGGGAGAGATTTGTGAAGCGCTCTGCAGGAATCAGTCTTCAGTACCACGCAGTACCTCAGTACCAGCGGGTTTCCCTTTCCTGCAATATTAGCTCTCACTGATCTGCATTAGTACACAATGTTTACCTTAGTGCAGAGGAAAAGTCCAGCAGTTTGTGGGAAAGAGTGGATCCTGTGAGACACCCTGTTTCAAGCCCTGCTCTACCACAGATTTCCTGAGTTATCTGGGTAAGTCACCTCTCTGGGGATAAAGTCCGTGCCCCACTGCAAGCAGACTTGCAAAAATCCCACTGAGTGTTGCATGGCTAAGCTGAAAACCAGGGTGGGCGAAGGAGGGGGGAAAAAGATGGAGGTGGTCCAAACTCAACCTGATGGAACAGCTCCCACATACAGGAACACGTTACCAGCAGCGTCTTCCATCTTTTACTCCTTGGTTGGTCAGATTTTTTTCCAGAATACCAGAATCACTGGTAGTAAAGGCACATGAAAACACATCTTCTACAGAGAGAGTGCAAGCCCCGAACCTCTTGACTGTAAGGTATGTTAGCGCAAGCATTGCCTTGCTCCAGCTGATGCTGATGACTTTCAAACCTTTCTACTGATGCTCTTTCATTTGTAAGATACTCGAGTGATGGTTAAAATGCTCTTCATGGAACATCAGTATTTAGGTATGAAACTTATCTCCTGGCTTATGCAATGTTCTGGCACTTGCTTTGTCCTGGGCAGAAGAGGAGAGAAACAGGAGAGAACAACAGGGGCAAAAATTGCAGGGAAAAGGAAATCCCCAAACCTTTCTATGTACCTAATAAAGAATAGAAACTCCATGCTATCTGCTGGGCTCATGAATTGTGAAATCCCCAGAAAACCTAATGGTAGAGCAGGGCACGAGCGAACAAAGAGGTAAGACCAAGTAAGTGTAGTATTTGAGGGGTGAGAGGGTAGACAGTGAAATGGCCACCAGTATCTCCCTTCCCCCTTAAAAAAACATCATACCTAGTACAGGAACAGAAAGTTCATTCTGCATCCCGTGCGCTGTTTGAAGAAATTCAAACTAGCAGAGGAGCACATGCCCACTATTGCATTTTGACTTTGCACACTAACTGGGGAGGGACACTCACAAACAAACCAAAACCACACACACACAAAAAAAAAAAACAAACAAAAGAGACAAACCATGGTGGAAGGGCATTGAAGAAGACACTGGCAGGAAAGTAAGAGGAACTACATTCATTAGAATTCCTTGTGAGAACCAGCCCCTGAAAAATAGGCTGAGATACTGCTGCTTATAGGAAAGTGCTGAAGAACGCCTTTGGTATATTCCTTTCTCAAAGGATTAGAATAATTTTCTTTTCATGACACATGAAGATTTACAGTGGGCTTTAATTTCCTGCAAAGGAGCAGGCAGTACACCATACAGGATGGACATGGAAACTATGCAGACAAGACTGCTGTTGAGATAACATTTACTTTAACTCTAATTTTCTAGTGACACATAGAAGTGTTTGAAAATAATAAAGGTTGTCAAAATATTTTCCATAATAAACTCCTACACACGGCACATTTACAAGACCAGCACAGTTTCCTACCCAGCTGGTGCACTAGCTGCTACCAAGAGACTCTCTGATTACTAAAATGCCATCTCAGCTTGGGTGGGAGCTTGCCTTCTCACTACAGGCTGAAGCGTTCCCCCTCCTTGTTGTTATGGTTTTGACTCTCTTAGCGTGCACAGTGTCCTGCATTCTCACAACTGGTGGCATTTGGGCAGCGGAGGATTTCTCACATAAGGGTAATTACCAATAACAAAGGTATCAACTACCCCAAAACAACGGCAAAGGAAGGCAGTATAGCTCTGTAACTTGTAATGCCGCTGGGCAGGCTGGGGAGGACAAAAGCAAGTCACAATTCCGCTGCTTTACCTTACTTTGCTGCGGGTACATATGTACGACACAAGGGTATGGGGGATTTCCACTCTTGCTGAACATCAGTAGCAGGACAAACAAAATAAATTTAAGATGTACTCTCAACTTGGGAATGGCAGATTCATTCCCACCAGGCAAGCTGCACTTCCCATCCCTGGCTTGGGATACAAGCTCTGGAATAGAGATCCTGAGGCTCTTTATTTCAGACCTTCATTTAAAGCCCTAGTAAAGCTTCTTCCCCACCCCCATCCCCCTTTTTTTTTTTTTTTTTTAATTGGAGATATAAAAAAAAGAAACAAACAAAAAAAGCCCTCAAAAACCCACAACAGGGTAAGGCGCCCGTGCTCTCTGCCATAATAACATTCGCTAATTAAAACACAAAGCAGCCAGGGCTGCAGGATTAATGGACATGGTTTCCTCTTTTCAAGCCTCGCCCGCTGACAGATCGCCTCATTCCTTCCTTGCTCTTGAACCTCTCAGAAAAAAAAAAAATCCAGTTTGCTTATCTTACAGTGTGGGGTTGCCATGGAAACCGCATCCCCCTGTGAGATGCTCTGTCATAACATTTCAGCACTGTATGGAAGGCTTAAAGACACAGCATCCTCTGCACTGAGGGCTCCTGAGCCAGCCAGAGTCTTCACAGATGAGCAGCTGTCAAACCTAGGGAAAGTCTGAAGCTGTGAGGGAGAGATAGAGAAGTAATGGTAGAAATACTCAGTTGCGAGTTCTTTGCAAAAATCCACTTCTTGCATTGGCAAATTATATTGACCAACAAATACTTCAATGTGGTGTAAGACACATTTTGCTCTTCTGAGAACCTGCCTCCCGACAGCCTGTTGAAAGAAAGAGTGCTGGCACCAACACATAACCCCATCATTCTACCATGGGGTAGCACAAAAGCACCTCTTTAGTTGGGTTTTTTTGTTAGATTAGTCTTTGAGCCTTATTTTCTCAGTCCTTTCATAAGAAAGGAGGGAAAAAGTAGCAAGCACAATAATTGCCCATAATGGGAACAGGCCTCCTAGAGCCTGCTCCTTAATTACAGGGATGGCTTCCAGGCTGTAATCACTAGGGGTCCAGATGGAAGTTCTCCAAGCTCTTTGAGGGACAGAATGTGTCAGTTATTAATTAAACATATGAGGCAATTAGCCTCAAAACTTCGTAGTAAATCACTACAGCTGTGTTACTTTCACTTTTTCCTTTGGTGAGTGCAAGTCAAATGCACAGTGCATTTCCCAGGAGGGTCACGAGGACTGCAGCCAAAAAGCATTCCCAAACAAGACCTTTGTTGTTGGGTGGGAAAAAGTATCTGCAGAAAGCTTGTTTTCAGAAGTCAGCTACTTCACAGTCACATCCCTCACAAGAGACGATGGATTCTGCGTACGACAGCTATTCACTGCTCAAGCCGTCAGGCGTGCAAAGCAGCTGAATTCTCTCTGCCACCCCAAACAGCAGCCTGAAGTTGCTCTGGTACAGCAGGAGGAGGAAACCATTCCTGTGGTTAACGTGGCCCATATTCCAGCACCAGCTATCATCAGCTGTAATTCATTGTTTTGGACCTTGTATCTCAGTAGACTCCAGCACATGTAGAACCCTGTTGCTGGTTGGTCACACATTTGAAAATGAGATGCTGTGTTGCATTCTTTGTTTATCTCCAAGTTCAGAAACCAGGCCAAAACCACCATGCTTGTTAAAACCCAGTTAGTGATTTATTCCAGTATTTCTGTTCACAGGCAAAAACTCTCTTGGTCACATCAAGACAGCCTGACGTCAGCGCATTGTTAGCCTGTGTTGTACTCCATCGTTCCGTGCCACAGTTGGAGATTCTATCATCTACAAAAACCTCAGCTTGCTTCCCTACACTTTTCTCACATGTAGCTGACAAACGATGCAGTAACTCATTACCGACAATAGTAAGAACTGGGTGGTGATGACCTCAGCCCTGTTTTACTCAAACATTTAAAGTAGTTTGACCCCTTCCTTAGGCATTTTAGCATGCTTGGAGAATACACTTTGAGAAAACATATAGGAAAACTGGAGAAGAACAACACAAAGAACCAAACCCCACCTCCAGGAACTAAGTCACTTGCTATCATCCCCTTCTAGAAAGGGACAAGAATGAACTTTCAGCAGGCACCAATTTTAAGCTGGGTTACTAAACTGGGTGTAGAAAGTCAGTCATTGTATAGCCCTGTCCAGAATAATCATAGTGTTACAGCAGAGGTAGTATTTCCATTTTCCCTAGCCAAAAAGAATTTAATACTAAGTTTAAAAAGTGAGAGTAATTTAACCACATTAGTACATTTAAACCTTGAGGGTCTTTGACATTCATGAAAGCAAGGAAGTTGTTCAGTATACAGAAGGTTACCCAAGAGTAACCAGATAAAAAACAAGCATCAAAATCAATCCAAACATCAAAAGAATAATCTCTAATTAAATATGCTGGGGATTTTGTCAGCCTGTTACCAGGGTCTTGATGATCTTTTCTGATTTCCCAGGGCTCAGGCAGGAATAACGACATTAAATATTCTGCGTATAATTGGAAGAAAAGAAATGAGGGAGAACTGACACAAATAGATTCAAATTCCTCCTAAGATCCTACACCTTGTACTTAAAAAGAGGTGGAACTGCAGCGTGATCAACTCGGTACACATTGTCATTGCCAAACAAAACCCAAGAACACTGTGGCCAAGGAGCTTCCATTTTCTGGAGGTGACTGCCAAGATGCCACACCACTTTGTGATGCACAGGCAGACTACTTTCGTCCTTCAGAGCTTTTTTTTTTTTTTAACAATTCTGGACCTCTCTACCTAATTGCACCACTTCATCTGTGAAGAGAGATTTATAATGGAACATAATTTTGCGGGATTAACTTCAACGCTGGTACATGGCCCATGAAGAAGTGACAGCAAAAATTTATATTAGCTGTTGCTCCTGCCAGAGGATAACAGAGAAGCTTATTACACAGGCAATCAAGTTCCCAAATTAGTGCCGATTTTCACCCCATGCCTCTTTACTGCTGTTAATGATGGGAAGCAGCAGCAAATACGAAGCAAAGCACCATCAGGAAACAAGCTTTCAATTTTTATTATTGAATGGGATGACCAAAGTCCTTGTTCAGGTACAAATCTCAAAGGCAGTGACAGCTGAAGACAGACCACAACAAAAATGGAGGAACGGTCTACTGACCAGGGTCCTTACTGAAAGGTTCTCAGAGAACTTCAAGTCCAACATTCATAGGGCTAGGAGAACATCAATTTTCTCCCTTCCTCCTCCCTACAGAGGAATTCTCCTAGAAGGCATGTCCAAGGCAAGTCTGAATGCTTTTCAGAGCCACAGCCCCATTTATCTGGCACTACTGTCTCCAGAAGGTACATAGCTACAGCACGAGCAGCACTCCCTAACCCATGAGACAGGGCAACTCCCCATCTCTGGTGACACCCCCCATGACATGAAAGCACTTTCAGCAATTTGGGACCATCTGTGGGTCCTGTCCCAGCCCTAGCCAGAGCTTAACTTGAAGCGCTTAGATTTGTGTTTTTAACCTATGGAGACCCCAGTACTAACTATAATGGTAGCCATCACGCTCCCAGTTGAAAAAGGACACAGGTAGGGAGACAGACCTCTGTCTAGACTTTCTCTACCACAAGTCTCTTGGAACAGAGTGGAAGTGGACAGGACCTTCACTATGAACAAGCTGTGATGTATGGTGCTTAAAACATTGCCGTTGCTGTGAATCACTACCAGTGTGATACTACTGACAGACCCGAACCATTGGAAGCAATGGAACAGAAATTAATCTGGAAAAACAAGAGAAAGCGTGGACCCTTCCTAGTATTCAACAGACGAAAGGAGGGTTCTTTGGGATCTGTCACGTGAGAAACACCCAAAGGCGCAAGCCAGACTTCAATATACACAATATGATGTGCTTAATAGAAAGCAGAGCTAGAAATAAGCCCTCTACCCTAAAAGGACATGACACACTGTAACGATAAAGTTCACACGGATCACATTTGGTTTCACTTCAAAGAGATCCTGACTCCCCAGATCACTTGAACAGTTTTCTGTTCCCTGTGCTTTCCCATGTGCTGTTGATGCCTCCTTGCAGTTAGTTAAAAAATTCTTTCCATTCTCCTGGCTTTTATGCCTTATAGGTAAGGGGCAACTTCTGCAATAGAAGTGTCTTGCAGGACTCAATTCCCCACCTACACAAAATAATTTCTGTTTAAGTTTTCTTTCAAAAGCAGGCTAATGCCTCGCTCAGCTCTCACTGAAATCAGTTGGATTTCTTCTACTAAGTTACAAGCTGGAGCCATCTTAACTGAAGTAGTGTATATATGTAAAAGTTTTTCCATAGTTTGCATGGAACCTGTGTGGATTAATCCAACCAAATAAAGATTGTTGTCATAGACAACTGAAGATCCATAAAAATGAGGCAAATCTCCTTGCAACATGCCTACGAGGTTACAAGTAAAATATTTCTTCTTATTCTTTTATTTTCTGCTATTTGACACCATGCTTCCCACATGAACTGGTTGTTGGCCTCAACTATAAATGTCCCTGTACAGTCTTTCTTAAAACTATTATTTAGCAAGACTGGTTATCTCTGATCATACTATACATGGTCATTCTTATGGACAGTGGGGTGGATAGAAAACTGGTTGAAAGACAGAGGTCAGAGGGTTGTGGTTAGGGGCACAGAGTCTAGTTGGAGATCAGTGACAAGTGGTGTTCCCCAGGGAACAAGCAAGTTTGCTGATGACACAAAGCTGGGGGGGGGTGGCTGACACACCAGAAGGCTGTGCCGCCATACAGAGAGACCTGGACAGGCTGGAGAGTTGGGCAGAGAGGAATCTTATGAAATTCAATAAGGGCAAGTGCAGGGTGCTGCACCCGGGGAGGAATAACCCCATGCACCAGTACAGGTTGGGGGCTGACCTGCTGGAGAGCAGCTCTGTGGAAGGAGACCTGGGAGTCGTGGTGGACAACAGGATGACCACGAGCCAGCAACGTGCCCTTGTGGCCAAGAAGGCCAATGGCATCCTGGGGTGCATCAAGAAGAGTGTGGCCAGCAGGTCGAGGGAGGTCATCCTCCCCCTCTACTCTGCCTTGGTGAGGCCACACCTGGAGTACTGTGTCCAGTTCTGGGCTCCCCGGTTCAAGAAGGACAGGGAACAGCTGGAGACGGTACAGCTAAGGGCTACCAAGATGATTAGGGGACTGGAACACCTCTCTTATGAAGAAAGGCTGAGGGACTTGGGTCTCTTCAGTCTGGAAAAAAGACGACTGAGGGGGGATCTTATCAATGCTTATAAATACTTAAAGGGTGGGTGTCAGGAGGATGGGACCAGGCTCTTTTCAGTGGAGCCTGGCAACAGGACAAGAGGTAATGGGCACAAACTTGAACACAGGAAGTTCCACCTAAACATGAGGAGGACCTTCTTTACTTTGAGGGTGGCAGAGCACTGGAACAGGCTGCCCAGAGAGGTGGTGGAGTCTCCGTCTCTGGAGACATTCAAAACCCGCCTGGACGCGTTCCTGTGCAACCTGCTCTAGGTGACCCTGCTCTGGTAGGGGGGTTGGACTAGATGATCTCCAGAGATCCCTTCCAACCCTACCATTCTGTGATTCTGTGGCTGAGAACTACTTTATGGAGAATACTCAATTATCCCAACGTCTCCAACTGCTACTGAAAGAAGGCATTGCAGATGGCAAGGGACAGACCTGTCCTTAGATCAACTCTGATAACGGAACGCCTCTGTCATGTCATGTACTCCTGAGCGTGGCGAGTGAGACCAGGCTGACAGTCTGGGCCTGACAGCTCTGTGACATCCCTTCTGTTCACTTGCTAATAGAGTCTAGAAAAGCTTTTTATGGTAGCTTGCAGAAGCAATACTAGTAACTTGAGATATGCTCATGCTACACTTACTTTGCTAGTGTTTGGTTTAATGGTGCACTTTCATAAATTTTCAAGGTAGACCCTGCCCCCCTCCCCCCGGGAACACTCAGACCATGACAGCTATCTTTAAGGATTCAATGACCTACCTGGTAATTTTGCTAAAGAGTAACTGTGACTCACCATTCTGCAAACTGGTGGGTCAGTCCAAGGTATAGCATGAAGGGACTACTAGACAGATATTTAAGTTATGGCTTCAAAATAGTTATTATGCACTGAATAAGCAGTGCCATGGGTGACAGACTGGAGGGTAGCATCAAACAGGGTGGATGCAGCCATAAGCTGAATGAGGTAAGGGAACAAACACATGGTTGTATCATGTGCTGCAGGTACGGCACGGGGCTAACGCTAGGGATGGGGAGCAGGCAGACAATGGCTCAGTAGCCCCTCCAGAAAAATCTGCTCCCAGCCTCCAAAAGCACATTTTTCGTAAATCAGCCAACAGCTCCTTAATGTACAATCTCGCTATCAACACCGCAACGTGGGGAGTGATCCACCCAATCAGGGATGGCTCCAAAGGGCCATTACAGAAAAAGAACAGCTGGAGACAACATTTTGAAATATGAATTGCTCACAAAGAAAGTGAACACCACACTGTAATCCAGATAACAAAGCACATTTAATATATGTATAGCTGTGGTGCCCAATAGCATGAGAGCCCATTGAAGGGCCAAACACTGCCAAAAATACACTTTAAGCGAAAAAACAAAACATAATGACAACAGATACCACATGAAGCCACACAAGCAAAATACAAAGGGGCCTTCAGGACCACAAGCTCTACTGCTGGACACTCACATCTGTGGCATGTGCAGCAGGGACAAATCAAACACCACCACAGCTAGATCTGAGTAAGGTGATATCATAGCACTGTGTGGAGATGCAAGCTCAAGTTCCAGCAGCACTGTGGACACTGCATCCTACCTATTCAAGGTCCTGTTCACTAGTCATACTGATGTAGTTGTATTTCTTCCAGTTCCAGCAGCACTTTTCTAAATAATATCTCTGTCATCTCTTCAGTGCAGTATAGTCAAGAGTAAAAATGGCTTTTACACCTCTATATTTCTCTTCCCCTTTTTCTGTAGTTTTGTGTCTCTTGTTGTAAAGATGAGAGCAACATCAGTTCAGTCATCCAGCCAATGTAAAGTAGTTATGGTTCCTTCTGATAGGGACACGACAGCCATGAAGCTACCACTACAATTAGTGATTTGAAGTCTAATGGAGCAGGAAGCAGCAAACTGTGCAATAAAAGTTTTAGAGAATATCCACGCTAAGCACACCAAACACACATTAGGCTAGAAGCGGCTGCAGCCATACCAATTTCAAGGTCCCCAAGATGACTTTTACATGTGCCTGAAAGAACCTGCTTCATTCAACACCTTTTAAGCCTGATTGATTCAGACAGTCTCAGTGGTTCTCACATAGGAGGCATGCAAGTTCGGCAGCTATGAGCACTCTCTTCAGGGAGATGCTCTTGCCCTTTAAGTATCCCACTTGAAAGCTTTAGAGCTTCATTAAGATATCCAGGGATACAGGTCTGCTCCAGCCAGGCAAAATCTCTACAGCAGCACCACCACTAAGGGCAAGATCATGTTTTGCTTTTCATACTGGGCTGGCTGTTGGAGCTGGGAGCTGGTAGCCCAGAGCAGGAATCAGGAGCAGCCACTAGTGATGCTGGCTCTGGCACAGACCTCTTATCTATGCAACTCTGCTTTGGCGACTCCCATGGCAGCCCATGGTGCCTCCGTGTCTCAGCCTTCTCATCCATGTAACAGGGGGAGCACACAACATTGCTGTATCTCCTTGGAGTGCTGTATTACCCATGGTTTACTCACCAGTATAAAGAGACCAAACAGTACGCTTCCTCGGATAAACACATCAAGAGACAAGCTCTAGTCCCAGCTTGAAGGATATATGAAAAATTAATATCTCTGAGCCTCCTTTATCCCCATCAGCAAGCCACCCACCCTGTAATTTACTTTGAAATAAGGGAAAAAGCACTAATTGTTCAGAATTATTTGCTGGCTGAAACATCAACATCTAAGAGTATGCATTCTCTGCATACATGAACTTGCTCTATCCCAGGGTCTGGGAAAGTACCAGTTCCACGGGTGCACAGCACTATCTTTTGAAAGCCTCACCGCAGCATGCGCTACATGAACTTGCCTGCCTGAACTTAGATTTTAAACCAGAACAAATATATTACTGTGAAATGCACAAGACGTGTCTGAGCAAGTTATTTCCAGCCGATTTTCCTGTGAACATCTAACAAAACTGAAGTTTACGTTAAATATACACTGAGGATTTTCTCTTTCTTTTGAGGGCAATCAACACCCGAGTTCCTCTGCCCCAGGAGGTACTGGCACAATCCACTCTGATTAGACTCAGGAGGAGGAGCAAACAGACAATTACTCTGATAACCATCTTATCTGAGGACAGAAATGAGATCAGCTGCCTAGCTGCAGTGATTCTTCCTCAGATATAGTGTTAAAAGGACTGACTAACACAGCATGGGACAGAGAAGGAATTTCCCTACAGAGCATGCTGGCAAGTAGTGAGGTGCAATTCTTCCCCTGCAGGTCCCCTTCAAGAAGGGAGAATTATCTGTTAGGACCAAGTAGTCATGAAGACCACAGGTTCCTGGCTAGACATTTTCCTGACAACGCAGCAGCAGGGCAATTTCTTCCTTCTAGTTTTCCACTGTTACGCAGAACCTTACAAGCAAAGCGCCGTGAGTAAGATTGGCTGGGACCCTTCCCTGCCGATAGGGAACAACTCCATCCCACAGCCCTTCCTACTCTTTCATTTTTGCAGTCTACTCTCAAAATTCTCAGATGGCAGAGCACACATTCACTTTCCATGAACCTAATGAACAATGCTGTTGGGAAGTCCTCCTCAAACAGTTTTGATTTTACTTCTCTAACTTGATATTTTTTATTTTTTTTTTTTTTTTTTTTTTTTTTTNTTCATTTTACAATTGGCAAACTAACCCCTCTCCCCTGGCTGGTTACAGCCTTCACATCTCTGGAACAATCTCCAGTAACAGACAGGGCAACATCAAGGGATATTAACAAAGCTTCTCTGAGATAAGGATCCCAGGTAAGTCTGCACTTAAATGTCAAAGACAGGATAATTAATACAGTAATGGGACAGAAGCCAAACCGCTCAGGAGGTTGCTTACACCACACCTATACCAACAGGTTTACACACTGGGAGCTTTAAGTATTCCCTGCAACGGACACGACAGACCAGACTTCTCGAGGTGCCAACTTTGTTGCTGGGAAATCCAGATGCTGTAAACTCTGCTCTGCAGTTGGGGGAATATGTGTGTGTAGGGGGGTAAGGGGTGTGTGTGTGTCTTCAGCAACCGAGCTACAAATTTTGTACCTCCACCACAGCAATTTCACAAGCTCTTTACGTTGTACCTTTCCTGCAACTGGGCAAAGACCTACAAAAGAGATTAATCAGAAATGCCATGCCTAAAAAGAACAACGAATTTCAACAGCCTGGGTAAATCAAGCTGATGGCAATTTGGAAACTGATAAAAGAAAGTTGCTAGCAAAAAGGCAGAGAGATAAACTTTCTTCCTGCAATACATGACAGCGTCGTGCTTCAGTATTTGCAGTTTTCTTTACACATCTATTTAGACTAAGACGAATATCCTTATAAAAATACATAAGTAAGCAGCACAAGAAGAGGGCCAACTGCTATACTCCTGCTTTGCTGATCTGAATTCACAGCATTTATTTAGTTATAATCCTTCATATAGGAAGTTTATTTATACAGACAGGGATTTCTGGAATTCTGCAGGATTAGTCAATCTACAGCATTCTCAGTGCACGAATTTGAGCATCAGAATTACCCTGCCTGGATATTCAATGCCTAGAGTAAATATTTGGGCTGATGAAGGTTAAACAGATTAGTCAAGATGAAGCCAGGGTTCTCTGCTTATTTACTCAGAAGCTTAAATATTACTCTTCTTCATTTAAGAGGCCTAGTTTAAAAGAAAAACCTACAAAAGCAACAAATGAAACATACTTACCCAACCCTAAGTGAGACAGCATCAAGATTTCTATCATCTTCAGCCTGGTACGCATGTGACAAAGCGACACACTGAATCACAAATCTCACACTCCTTGGCCTCCTTATGGGAAATGCGCAGAGGAAACAACAGCTTCAGCACAAGCTTGCTGCTCCGAGTTTCAGCTGCACCAGGGAAATGGGATAAGCCACCCCCCTCCCGGCTCTATTCAAAAGCAGGAGGGAAATAATTGGTGTGAAAGCCATTTGCAGTTCAGTTACACTTTTGAGATGTGAAGAGGCAGTTACGCGCAAGGCCATCTGAGACTTGATCATGTCCGTAAGTCCTACTGCAGAGAGGATTTCCAAACGCTCTCAGCAATGCCACACATCAGCTTTCATCAAAATCAACAATAAATTCCCACCCATTATAGGCAGGGCAGTGTTAAACTAGGTCCAATTCCTGCGCCCACCTGCTGTATCCCCCAAGCTTGCAATGCCATTTTTCGGTGGCACGTCAAGCGCCTGAACCAAAGCCCCTCCACTGCCAAAAGATTTTGGATCAGATGGTGAAGGAACAGTAGTTAAGCGCTAGAGTGAGAAAGCAAAACTGTTTGATTTCACTGTTTGCTACACATAGGTTGAGATTGAAAGCAAAAGGACAAGGTATTTAATAAAAAGAGAAGACTGTGTCAGCAGGTACAAAGCTAGCACAAGCTGAGAGTTTGAGGAAGAGCAGGCAGGCATTAGTTCACCTTTCAGTCCATTTGTTCCATTTCAATTTCCAAATCAGTTTTATTTAAAGGCACAGACATTAAAATGTTTTCTGTTAAAGCATCAGGAAAATGAGACTTGTGTTTAATATAGATGTCTCTGCAGAAGACTACTCCCACTTGCTGGCTTTCCACCCTTCACTACTGCGTGCCGTCCATCCCCACTGAGGTTGTGTCTTGTTTACCGCACTCTCAAGAAAATTTGTGTACAGATTTCAGGCACTTTGGAAGATGAAGAAGTGCCTTTCCTCCTATCCACGTTTACTCTGAACAGATGTAACATTCCTAAGAAGCTCTCAGCTGACTGCCTTTGAAGTCTGAAGAAAAAGGGGGGGGCGAGGCTTGACCTTGAAAGCTACATTTCTTCCCTTAAAAGAAGAAGTCTCCAGGGACTCTTGAGAGAAATAAAAAGCAAATTCTCCAGATCCTTATCTCATGCTATTTTTGAGAGGCTTTTGTTTTGTTCCTTTGCTCTTGTCATGTTATGGATTAAAGGACTTCCACAGACATTGCACACGTGCAAGCAGACCTGTCACCATCCCAGATTCATCCCCCCCATGCCAAGACGGGGCAGCTCAGTCCTTCAGTCCCAGACCTGCCCAGGAAAAGTGCAGCCGCAGCTGCACAACCAAGTGTGGCAAGAAAGATTTTGCGGCAGGCAGCTTGCAAAGAGAAGTTTTGCGAACGTAAAGCATTGACCCCAAGTGAATTCTCACCCACAAGCGCTCCCACAGCAAGTGATGGGCTGGGTTCTAGACAGCACTTAACCGCACACAGACTTGCACACCGACACCCCTTGGAGTCACACCGCCCTGGGTGGAAATACCGTTATTTCAGCAGACAAGGCTTGCACTTACCCCAGAACTGCCAGTGGTGACTAAGTTAACTTTAACATGGGAAAAGGGGGCTGCTTTTCCTGTTTTACTTCCCTCTGTCTGCTGCCATGTCCTCGGCGTTCCTCTCCTCCTCTCCCGAGCACAGCTCCTCCTCTGTTAGTCTGCCCTATTAACCTTCTCCATATCCCACCCACTCAAATTTGCACATTATTAAACATCCAGAGCCTTTTGTTCAAGGTCCTTAAACAAAAGCATAGCTCCCGCATTTCCTGGCAAGAGGTGCCTTACACCCAGCAATCAACTCAGGGCAGCTCTAATATAGACTCATTTCTCCCAAACGCAAAAACAGGGCACGCCAGACAGGCGAATTCAAGGACACGTCCTTTCCTGAATTCCACAGAGTAAGATAAGCCTGTGAGCCTTGCACTTACTTTATCTTAAGTAAGAGGCTTCCCCCGTTCTCCCACCCAGTAAAAAACTAATTATTTACCACTGAGGCAGGGAATAGGTTAAAGTTTCCTCTGTCTTGCCTCGGCTCCCTTTGCAGATTAGGGGAAAACAATGAAGTCTCCGCACTTCGTGATATTGCTAATGCTTCCTGTGGGGATAGCAGCGCCGGCTGCAAAGAGGATTATGATTACGGTTTAAAAGGAGTGTGCACTGTACTGCCGCAAGAGGCACAGGCTTATCAGAAAAGAAACCAAACTGCCCCCAAACTATGCACGTGGGACTCCTGCCTGCCTTCGGTTCTGGCTGATGGCTCTGCCTCAGATCACACACTCGCTTATCAGGAGTGATAAAGCAGCAGCTGAGCTTGCATGGGGCATGGGCAGGGGGGGGATAAATGAGTCAGGCTGTGCAAGCGGCTTGCATACGTTCACCATCAGAACACACAGCAATGTTTACAGACCATCCCACCACATTCGTCTGCATCAAAACACAGAGCTGGCCAGGGCGCAGCACAGCGCAGGGGCTGTGCATTCCTACCCACAGTTGGGAAATCTTGAAAGAAAAAGTGTTGGTGGAGCTGTACTAGCTGTGGTGACATTGGCTGGCCTTCCACAGGCAAGACTGCAAATGCTTGGAAAAGCACAGCTTCATCAGTTAGATCAGCTCTGAGCAGAGTCGGCTTTGAGGTACAGGTTCAAGTGCTGGTGAAGGGCCTCTGTCAGCCCTTTCAGTATCACTGCTGAGCACAGAGCTGACTCAGTGGAAGAAAGAATAAGAAATTGCCACTGAGCATTCATAAGACACATTTTCCATCGCTCTGGGCTCTCTAAGGTACTATCACCAAGGTAGCAGTTTACTCGCACCCATACATCTCTAACAGCTATTACAAAAGAAACGCAGCACGATTTCTTTTTTGTAATGCCAAGGCTTTGGCCAAACCAGCCATTAAAAATTCCTGACTTCAAGGAGTGTTTAACCTAGGTGGCAGCACCTACTGGCTAATGCCCAGGTCAGCACGCCACTTCTCCCACCCCCCAACCCTCCCCAACAGTTGCACAGTTCAAACCCGCCAGCATGAGAACCTGAGTCTTCCTGAAGTTTCATGTTTGGGGTAGACACATCCTCCTGATGTGCGAGAGGGTTTTGTTGTTGTTGTCGCTGTTGTGTTTTGTGTTGTTTGTTTCTTTTTTTAAAGACTGTCACTGTGCTTGTTTTTCTCCGAGTTCAACTGAGGCAAGCTGAAGTAACACAGATATTCCCCTTCACCCCTAATTCTGTTCAGAGGGGTTTAATAGCTCCCTATCTGCTTGCTAGAGGCTCGAGCGGCAAGCAACAGCATTAATGCACGTTCTCCTGGTTTTTTTACAGGCTTAGAAATCACTGAGCTTCACCCCCCCCAGGCCTCACCTGGCATGGCACTGTCTCATTACACAATGTTGTTCTAAGCAGCCCTTGCCACCTCCCACCACACACCAGAAGAGCCGCAGACCAAACCCTCCCACCAGCTGTAATACTGAACAAAGCAACAGTTTTAAGACGCTCACAAGGCACTTCCATGAATTGTTGCACGCCTTAAAACAACTGGATGGCTCCTGCAGAGGGCTAAGGCCTCAGAGTCAGTGAAAGCTGGATGCTTTTAACTAACAAAAACAAACCTTCTTGTGCTGGTACAGTTCACGCACCTCTCTACTAACCTTTGCTGTGGGGTGTCGGACTCGCCTGGGTTCCCTCTCTATCCACTTTTCCTTACTATTAATCTCTCTAGAAGAAAAGAAGAAACGAAGCTGAAAGACCAAAGATTTTCCTGGGTTTTGGTTTTTAAAAACAGAACACAAACTAAACCAGAAACTCTCATTAACCTGCCTTCAACAAACTTGTGCTTTAAGGGACTTGGGAGCCCCTGCAGAGATCTGAATTCCAATTGACCTAATGTTTCTGACGCTCTCCTATTCTCCAAGAACAATAGAGACAGAGGCAGTTGCAATAATAAATTAAATAAAGTCACTGTCTTTCAAATCTTAATCAAGTCATCATGTGGGCCCCGAGACTTGGGAAGGCAAAACTTCAGTGTGTTTCTCAATTTCACATCCTGAGAGCCAAGTGACTTAAGGTATGCAAGGAAACTCCATACCTCAGAAAAAAATGTCCTGCTTAATGGCAAGTGTTTTAAAGATTGTCTGAGAGGATTAATAGGATTATTTGATAACATATTCTGCATAAGGCAACAGTGAGAGGAAAGGCAACCTTAGCAAGGAGGGCCAACACAAAAGCAGCAGAAAAAAACAATCAAAAGAAATCCATCAAGGTGAGGCTGAATAAGTAGGCTTCAGAAAAAAACAAATTGACAGAGTGGATTCAGGTCTTGATAAAGACACTTCATCATCACCTCTGCAGATGAGTCATTTTCTTTTTGGCAACATGGATATTGAATTGTATCAGCAGCATCAGAACAAACTTGACACTCAAACCTCACTGATCCGTCTCTGCTCCTTCCAGTCTCAGTGTCTCACAAAGTGAGACTTTGACTGACAGTGGCATACATTATCATACTAGAAAGCCCTTTGATACCCTCTGCAAAGACGAGCCACCCACAGGATGGGCTGTTTATTTAAAACAAAGGAAAAGCAGACATTGTAAGCACGTCACTTTGCCCGGCTACCGCTAACAGTGATGCAGACTGAGAAGCGCTTTGCAAAGTACAGCTCTCAAAGCTGGGGCAGAATCGGTCAGAACTGCTACCCAAGAGAAGGCTGGAAGCAAGGAATCAAAAGTAGATGTGCAAGTAAACTGCACACCTCTGTCCTGTTCGAGGATGTAGGGCTAAGCTGGCATAAACTCTACCTTAATCAAGACTTAATTGAAGACAGAAGTCATTTAGATAACTAAATGTTCTACTTTCATCAGAGGCACAGTACACAGAAAATTTGGCATTGCAGCCACAGTAAACTGGAGAAGCAAGAACAATTCATCTTAAAACATGCTGTCTTCCAACATAGGCCTTAATTAATGTTAAATGCAGTGATTCATTTTATGACCTGCACAGACTCACCAATGCCTTTCTCACAGGTCGTCATCACCACACCAACAATCGAACCAGGCTAGACTGAACTGACCACATCACACTGTGGTGATGTGGTCCGTACTTCTGTGGTCCCTTGAGCCTCCTCACCTGAACATTTAGCCCTCTGAACACTTTAAACCAGGGAGAGCTTGCTACCCTACATGGACATATCGCACTCTGCCTATACAGAGACTTTGGTGTGTCAACTTTCAGAATGCAATTTATACATTTCTAAAAATCAATCAGAATCCCTAAGCTCTTACAAAAGGAAATGAAAAATATTACTGTCAAACGCCCGTCAAACCTAGAAGCCTAGGTGACTGTCATACATTAAAGAAATTAAAAGGCTGCATTTGAGATAGTATATGCTCTTCCCATTCCTATCTTGAAAGGCTCTGATTAAAGCTCTCTTAGTATCAAAATTCAATTTCTTTCAGGTTTTGCAAACAACAACGGCCTTGAGCCGAATGCTGCCAGCCTGCCTGCAGCCTTTGAGGAGATTAGGTTATTACCAGCCAACTATGAGCATCTTAAATCCAGTATTAATCCTAATTCCCATTTAACCACATCTTCATTGTGCAGTGAAAGCTGGCTGTGTATGAACTTGCACATGCATTCTGCCACGTGCAATGATCTGTGTCACAAACAACAGATGCTAAACCTCATGTATGTTTAAGAAATACATTCTGACCTTGGTTTCCATAAAATCCCAGTAAAGGAGAAAGACTGGAGCTGGGGAAAAGAATGGGCCAAGCTGGAATGATTGCTGTGAGTTGATGGGAATGGGACAATTTCCAACCCAAAAATATTTTAGCAGCCAGTAACAGGAGATTTCAGCCCTGGCTTGCAAGAAAACAGGATGCATAGGCAAATCGCAAGGACACAGAAGCTCCTGTGACCCTGAGTCCATAATGCTGCAGTGTTATTGCCAGTGTCACATCACCAGTACCAAACAGCTCAGATCATAACCACTGGGACTGCAGAAAGCACTGCCTATCACCATGGTCACGTTCACTCCGCCAAGATAAGTTTTTTGGGGCAAAAGATTTAGGGCCCTCATTCCCCTCTCCTCCTAGAGGTTCATAAAACCAGCATGGCCCATCTCACCACCCCCAGCCACCGAGGCCCTGGGAATTGGATCAGACCAAAGCAAGACCATCCCATTGCCCACCAGAGCAAAGGCACCTCCTGCAATTCTTGGTCTCCTCAACTTGCGCTGACACGGGCTCGCTACAAAACCTTTGGCTAACAGCTAGCTCTTCCTATTGTAAATGCAGGGGAGCCAAAGTGCCATCTCATGTCCTTTCCAACATCATTTTACACCAATTCCCTTTCAAACCCCATGATGGCAGCCAAATTGGGCATGGCTCCAGGCTGCTAAGGCTTGCTGAATCATCCATGGGCAAGATCAGTACCTCCTGGCATTCCTAGGCATGGTACCGAGCCTAGAAACAAAGGAAGGGAAGATGAGGAGACTTCTGCTTGGTCTACTATCAAATCGGACAATTTTAATTCAGTTAAAAAAAAGTGCTCACAGATATTTGGAAAAATCCCAGTAATGTTTCCTGTGTTTAAAGCACAAGAATTCACTGCAGATTAAAGGAACCTTTCAGGAAACACATCCTCAAGAGAACAAAAATGTGTTTGGCACCAGTACCGTTACAGGCAAGAGAACCTCCCTGCTGGCAAGGGAGTCAACATCTGCTGGAAAAGGCAAACTTTTTTTTTTTAAAAGCAGGTACAATAGTTGCTGAAAATCTCTATTTCCATCAACTCAGCAGCCTGAACTCCCCAAACTAAAAGTGTTATGAGATTTAGGGACAATATTCTTTAATTAAAGGCACAACTATATCTTCCTTCTCCTTGGAACTAGCTATTACCTATCACTTGGTCACCAGTACACTCAAGTGGGGGCCCCAATAAAGTTATGGTACACTGGAGTAACAGTAGGCTGTACATCAGCTGGGCTGTGGTAACACTCCATATGCATGCTCATCCCCTGCAGCTGATATGAGGTAATTTAATTTAGCAATGATAAAGTTCAGCTAAATTGCATTGCCTTTCATTTGCCATGGGCTAAGACCACACACATGGACAACAACCACAGCTCATCCAACAGCTGGTAATTTGACTGAATGCCTGCCTTCTGGAATACTGCAGACTGGTTCATATACCCTTTTTGCCTAACTTCAAGCTAATATTTGAACCAAGCACTCTCCCTTTCCCAGGTGTCCTACACATCACACCAGTACATATCCTGAGGCAAGGTGCCTTCAGTCTTGGGAATGTGGAAACACAAAGCTTCTCGGTGGAAATAATTACTGCTACAATGAAGATTTAAATCTCTCAGAGCATAACAACTCCAATATGCCAAACCTCTGTTTCTCTGATAGGAAAGCACAGATATGCCCTGTCTGAGCAAACAGGGAACTTTCTCCGTTTACTGTCATGGCTTGGATCTCCTACAACCCTTCTCACCTCAGAAACAGACTAGTACATGTAAACAAGGCCAACACCTGTGGGATGGCAACTTGCAAGTTTTAGACTGTGGTTTCTGACAATCAGCATTTCAGCACCCCTTCTTTCCTCATTCAGTCAACAGAAAGGAGAACTGGGCTTTTAAATTACACAGGCAATTAAAAAAAAAAAAAATCAAAGGAAGAAGCCAGAGATTCCTATTCTATTCTGCACAAGAATTACTCTCCCAAGAGAACCCTAAATAAAATGAACACCTGCACTGTTTCTGTCAAAGAGGATGACCCATTCCCTTCCAATAAACACCCTTCACAGGCCATGCCGGCATATCCCACAACCCCTTTGGCCAGCCCAGCAACTTGCTTCACAGGCTTATCCAAAAGCCCAACTCCAAGTGGCACGTTTCTTCAGAAATACTGGAGGATTTGTATTTAATCTGCAGAGATTAACTGCATACTTAATCACAGGAGTGAGGCTGATATGTTATGTACATACATTCCTATGTAAATCCTATTTTTCCACTGCCAATACCTTCATCTCCTAGCACAGAAGAAGGGGTTATGGTAAAAGAACACAGCTCAGGCTCCCTTCTCTTTATACACACAAAAAAAACCAAACAGAAACTCCAAAGCAGTTGCACGGTTAAAGGTTTTTGTCTGCAAAACAACTATGGCCACAATAGAAGTAATCTATTTATGCATGCAATCTTAAACTTTCAAGGTTAAGCAAAATATACTTTGTGCAAAAAAAATCACGTAACTCTCAGGAAAAGGTAACAAGACTTTTTTCCAGTCATCACAAACATTTCACAGGGAATAATTTCTTATTAAAATGTCTTGCTTGCAGTACCTAAAGCCACCCATTGAGAAATGTAAGAATCAGAGAGAGGCGTCCACTGTAAACAGCCTTTAAACATACAAGAGATTGACAAGCAGATTATAACTGTCCATGCTGGGAAAGACACAGAACAGAGGGGGGAAATACTCCTTTTCCCAAACATATAAATACACATACACTGTCTCAAAATAATAAATTTGCTAAAAGCTACACAGGAAATCATGGTCAACACACATACAGGATGTCACAAGTACCCCGATGCTTGGTGCACTATGCACCAGCCATATCTTCATATCATTTAAAACAATCCAAGTCAAAACAGTTTTCCCTAAAGCTGGTTTCCCCAGTGTCCTATCCAATCTATCATAGGATGCTCCAAGCAAAGCAATACCTCATCATACTCATACTGAATGAGAAAGGAAAAGCCTGTTCCCACAGTCTTTCACTGCTACCCAGTCCCATTACCTTGCTTCATCTGGCACCAGCCCCAGATTCCCTGCAGCAATCCTTTTTATACTGCCTGCCCTTGCTCCTGCCCCCAGGTGGTACATGTTGGCAACCTACTCTTCAGCTGCAACATGGAAAACACTGATGTTTTGAAGATATGCAATAAGCTGGCAACTAATATTTAACAGTAAATATGCTTTAAAAAACCCCCAACAAAACAAAACATTAAAAGTTCATTGAAACCTGAACACCGCAACCCTAATGGCAAAGATAACCCTGCAGCTCAGTGATTCAGGCTCTCCTGGGGGCTGAAATTGCCTGGCTAGTCCTGATTAAAGAGATAAACACAGACAGACCCATTGCTCTTTCAGAAACAGCTAAAGGAATGACTGAGTCTCATGGGTTTAATAACACTCACAATTTCAGTTATTTATATTGCCAGTTATCCAACTATTTACCTGGCTCCGAAGCAGAACATTAACCGAATCTCTATAGAGGTGAATGAAATATTCCTAACATGTCAAAAACCTCAGCCAAAAACCTAAATAAATGGAACAGAAGTTCCTTACAGATAGAAATAGTATCCCCAGAGGAAGATGCCTGCTTGCTTCCTCTGCAGCCTTAACCAGCCCAGCTGCTTTGGGGCAGGGTAGCCACAGCAGCACAGAGCTACTGCAAATACAGTATCTGCTCAGCATCTGAGACAAGCCTTGCTGCCCAGATCACAGCTCCCAAGGAGCAAACATACATAATGCTCTGAGCTGTGTGTCCACCTAGAGCCCACTCTTCCCTTGGTTAGGACGGTGAGGCAAGATAGCCAGGAGAATCAGAGTCTCCTTTGTGAAAAACTAGAGTAAGCAAACGGAGGACATGCCTGCGCTACTGCAGGAGACTTGTGTTCGACCTGCCACAGGTAGGATGATCCATGCCATCTCAGGGCCCCCCGGGTACATACCTGACCGGATGAGTTGCTCTGATGGAGGCAGAACTCCTCGTTCCCCAGCAGCCACACAGACGTCTCGCACAACAGAGGCATCCATGACACTGCAAGGCAGGGTGCGCGTCCCAAAAACTGGGTGGGGAAGCATCAAGCCTCCAGCCTGCTCCTTGAGTCACCCCAGGAAGGGGCTGCAGGAGTCATCCAGCCGCAGCAACTTGGTTCTGACTTCACTTTTTTGTTCAGTTAGTTTTTGGGTTTGTGGTTTTTTCTGGGGTGGGGGGAACTCCTCAGCCCTGTGCTAGCCTTTCCTGTAGGATGTTGGTTGCAGGAAGTACCTGACCTACACCACACCTGCAGATTGCCTCAACTGAGCACACAGAATTGGGCTGTCCAAATGATGGGTGCATCATTCTTCCTTATTACTGGGAGAAGTTGTGACTAACAGACAAAAAGCTACTTAAAACTTTCTGGCTGGACTGTCCTTTTGCAGTTGAATAACATCATTCTCACCTCCCCTTCGACAGCTCCATATGTTGAAAGGGTTAAAAAAGACAGCAGAACCATTAGCATTTTGATAGCTTTCCACACATGTATAGCAAAAAGTCTTTAAAATTCATTGCATTGAGATAATCCTTCAAGTCTAGCATTTCCTCCTCAGCTTGAGGCAACCAACTGGTTTTCCTCCCCTTAATACCTTAATAGAAAGCTCCAAGAAGTTGCCAGGCTAGAAGTCTCGAATATGCTCAAGAAAAGCAGAGTCCTGAAGTTCAAGAGAAGCCATGTAAAGTGTCTGGGGTTTAATTAAGAAACAACTGTAGGGGCATCATCTTAGATACTGCAATGCCCCTGACTCCTGCACATCGCAGCTCACAATACATGCACACGCTGTTTTCCTTCCAAAATGCTGGGCAGACCCAGCCCCCACTAATTTCAGCTGCCACAGAAGGCACTCAGCATCTCTGAAGAACGAACAAATTAAAAACCTTGACCCTGATTCAACACAAGCTCAGGGACTTGAGCTCTCATCAAGATCAAGGCTAAATTTTTTAACACTATTACAATCTCTCAAGAAGAACAAAGCCGTGATTTTGAACTGCGCAATTGGCATTAATACTCAGGAGCCCCACACCTGTGCCTGGGAAGGTTTTTTTTACACCGTGTGCCTTTTTAACAACTCCAAAGCAAATCACTTTCTCAAGGAAGCACCCAGGAGTGCCTCAGGGTGGAGAAAGAAGCCATCTCACTTTGTGGCTTTGATTAGGATTGCTGCAGTAAAAACAGGTAAATGCTTCAGGACGACATCACTCCTAGATGCCACTAAATGGTAGGACTCAAGGAGTCACAAACTTGCTAAGGACTGTTAGGCCTGATTAGATCCTCTCCACAACAACCTTTTTGGAGGGTAAACAGTCTGAAAAAGCCAGTCTGTTCAAAGGAAAACGCTTGTTATAAGCCTGTGTGCACTTCTAAGAAAATTCAACAGGTCAAAAGTTTGTCACTCAAAAGAAGGCAAGAGTAGCAGTGAGTGCACTGCAGTAGGATGTGGAAAAAGGAGGTTCAGATCCCAGGGCCACGACCTGTAGAGTCTCCCACACCCTAATGCATATCCCAAACCACAAAATATTGACTCTTCTGGCTGAGGTAAGAATTCCCAAGCCGCCC
>VYZM01009215.1:484523-497648 GCA_013398915.1 Dromas ardeola
AAAAAGCAAAACCAAAGAAACAACCAAACAGACCTTCATCGACAGAGAAAAAGGTGTTCTATGCAAATTTAGTAAATGCACAATTAACACAGTCATAAGAAAAAAAAAGGCCTTAACAACGTATCACTGAGCTATATGGGACATTTGGCTCCAAGGAAACAGCAAAGCAAGCCATTTATTTAGCTGGGAAAAACCTTCCTATAACACAGGAAATATTCCCTCCCCATTTTTTAAACCTGATATATCTTTTCTAGGAGCAAAATTTGGATAGGTGCTATGAAGGAACAAAGAGTGACTCTGGCTCTTCCTTAAAAGCAAGATTTCCTATTTTCTAGTCTATTTCAAATTTCCTGTGACACCTTCGGCAAGTCATTGAGATTTCACTTACATCAGTTAAATGGGAACTGGTAAACAGGATTCTCTGCCTCAAAAAGGTGCCACAAAGATACAATCCATTTGCAACTCTGAGATGTTCAGATAATATGGACCACACAGAAACTCAATAAACAAGTGGTAGATAATTGCCGTGACACAAAATGGAGAAGCTACATCTGCCAGAAAAATTCTGAGCAACAGACTCATTCTGGTGGGCTAGTACGTGGATAGTTCAGATGCCTGCCCAATCTGTTCACTCAGGCCTGCTGCACCGTTTCATTATCCACCAGTCAATCTCTGATTTACGTCTAGGAGTATACACACAATAACAAATGCTACTAGCAATGCGAATCCTCTTTCAAATGCATTTACAGTTATTGGAAGGGTGAGAAAATTACCTTATCATCAGTTTCAACGACTGCATCTGTTTTACCACCTCCTTGCTAACCCATAGTGAATTCATCACAAGGAAAAAAGCTCAGAAACAGTAGAACAGGAAAGGGGAAGGAAGTGACAAATCTTGTCCATGCAGTTGCCTACAAAGCTGCGAGACAGACAAACACAAGCGCTCTTACATTTAATCATATATAATTTAAAAATCAATGTTTGGGCCCACTCTCATACTGTCACACTTCATAAAGTATCAAAGATTACAGCTGAAGGTTGCAGCTTCATGTTAAAGGACAGTCTACAGGTGTAAGGGCGACACAAGCACTACATGGCTTCTTTTGGGCTCTTTCAGCTTTAAATGGCCAGTCCTAGACTGCAGCACTGAAGCCCACAGGAATACAGCTCTAGCCACAGAAAGGATTTTGCAAGTCAATCTCAGGGAACAGCTGGGGCATGCAGCCCTGATCTGGGTTCTGGGAAACCCTCCACAACACTATCCTAGTGCAGTCTGTCCTTATTTCAACAGGATGAATTTGCAACGCAGCTCAACCATACATGTAAGTTCTCAACTTACTAGAACTTTTTTTCGCACTAACCTGATTTTTTTCAATTCTCCATTCCTGATTCAGAAGAAGGAAAGAGTGAAGTCTTAGACCAATAGCTTGCTTTTCGCAATAATTTAAATACACTTAACAAATGTGCAGAATATGGACATGAAATGGATGCAGAGAAGTCTCATCATTCACTGATTGGAAGATGTAAACTGACTTGTGTGGGCAAACAGTCTAGTCCTTAAAAAGGTCTCTCATAATTCCCAAATGCCAGCTATCATTAACAGCACAGTCTAAGCCTCTGAAGAAAAACATCAGCTTACCTTCATCCTCCTGGGGATCTAAGGAATCAGTAATCAGCCTCTTAGAGGTTCCTTTAGAGGTTCCTTCAATGACTGTGACCAGAAGAAGCACGAGGCAGAAATCTGCTGATGTTTCACTCAAAGATGGAAGACTGGGACTTGATTAATTTAAGAGAAATATTTTCTTTTTTTAGATCAATTTTACATGAAGAAATATTATGATATGATTGTCACCTAATATTTGAAAATTGCCCATTTATCACCAAAAGAACCCCAAGGCTGTTTTCATTTGTTCTTTCACACACTCCCTATCTGGTGCCTGCCTCTCTGCCTGGGGAGCACACATACTGGAGGCTCATCTCACATCCCGGAGTGCTTTGACACTGTATGAGTTCCACAGCTGACTGTGTGGATTCCTCTGTGCGGCAACCCAACAAGCTGTATGGAGATCCTGGTTCTAGTTTCCACTAGCTCAGGCTTTCTGCTGCCCCATGCTTCTGTGTGCTATAAACACACCTTAGGCCTCCTACTTCAACTTGAAGGAGAAGGAGGGGTAAAACCAAAAAGGCAAGCTCAGACTCCTCATCTACCACAAGATGAGCAAAAGTCTTCTTTAAACAGGTTAACTGAGACCATCTGAGGATGTTTGGAAACAGGAAACTCCCGTTATTTAAACCTCAAATACACAACAAGGGCCTGGAATGTTTTGCCTTTAAGAGGAGTGTTTTGTCTTTGCCTCTGCAATGGTGAAGCTTCAACACCTCAGCCTTTTTTTCGCCCCCGTTTTCAAAAGAAGGAGGAACAAAACATAAAGTAAAGGTGTGCACCTCAGTTTTGCAATCCCACCTTTTGATACAGCGGAAGCCCCTGAAAGCTCCCCTCGGCAGCCAAGCAGCACATGGCACATCAGGACTCAGGTGGCTGAGCTGCCCTGGAAAAACCGGATCCAGGGTCTTCGATGATGCAGAGAGCAACCACAGAGAACAAATGCCCCAGCTAAGCACACACCTACCTTACCCGAGATCCCCTCCTGGCTTTCGGCTTGTTATCTCGTCACTCTCCAAGGAGAATTAAGAAAGGATGAAGAGGACCACTTTCCTCTCCTCTCCACAAAACGGAAGGAGAGAAGAAATTGGAAGAATGAGGCCCATGTGTTAGCCTTGCCTTTGCTGAGCTCACTGCAATCAAACCAGCAGGAGAGTGTTTCATCCTGTTCCAAGAAGCTCCTCTCTTGCCCTAAGTATTATTTTTCGTGCCCTGCCCAACAGTAATGGCCCAGGCACAAACATATCAGCAGTGTTCAGCTATATTTTCCTTGGCTGCTTAAGGTGCTTTTCTAACAATATTCCTCAGAGAAAGCATGGGTTTAGGAGCTATATAGCCTTGTATAGCCTTGACCCTGCCAAAATACACCGGCAGTGCTTCAGGGTCAGTTGCTCTCCTCCTGAGACTGTCATGCTGATTTTTTTGCCAGGGTCTCCCAAGATTCTTCGCTCAGCTCTGTGAAGAGCACATACAGGGGAGCCACAAATCCACAGAACCAGTGCAGAAAGACAGCAAGCCCACTGAGGGAGACACAAGGACACCTGGATGGGAACTTACTTTCTCATCTCACTACATTTTTTGAGACTTAAAATATTTCTTTTGTTTCGCATAGGGATGAAGGTTTGGAAACCACCTTGCAATCCTTCATGCAAAAACCCATGTGCTCTCCAACAGCAGTCCTGCGGTTAGGACATGCATTTCTGGCATGAAGGAAACCTGCTTCCAGGACGCTGTTTTGGATTTGTGACAGCATAGGTGAAAAACCCAAACCACTCGGCTGCTAACCAGCATCTCTGTTTTGACTAAGAAATTCTATCCCAAATGCAAGAAATTCACCCAGGGATAACTGAGTGGAGACCAACCCTTTCCCACAAAGCAGTACTGGTTTCAATAAATCAGTATTTTCTGCAGGCAAATTGTTTCCTTGAAAAACTCCCAGCCAGTCCCAGCCTCAAGTAGTAACTAGCGTGGTTTCTGCTGAAGACATAAGCCTGGAAGCAACCCACCCAACAGAGGTTCTGCTTAGGAACAGCTCACCTCCCCTAAGCAGGGGCAAGCCAACATACAGGGCAGAAGAAACAAATAAGGTTTCCTGAAGTTTGCCCTGACACCTCAGGATTCTCTCTTCTTCTCCTAAACCAGTAGCTTGTATTGTTAAACAGAGGAAAAGAGGTATGGTGGGAAAACCTCACACACTCCATTCCTGTTTATTTTACTCGTTCCTTTGTCTGTGTGATTTGAGACAGTAAAAATGTTGCCGATGTCCAAGAGAGCGCGTGCGTGTACGTATGCCTGTGGTAAAAGATTTGGAGCCTGGCCTGTACATTACATGGACAACTTTACACACTGGGGCAGACAGTATCTTTTTCTTCTGTAGCTCTAAGGAGAGGTAAACCTGTCTGCGGAGGGAATTAAAAGAAAACATACGGTAACATTACAGATGTATCTCCGTTTGTTGTGCTGCTTTGAGACACTTCCTGTAAATTGGCTTGAAAGCATCTCCAGAAGGACAGCTTTCTTAAACTATGTTCTCCAGAAAGAATGTTTTCCCCCTTCTAAACACAGGATTTTATGTGCAATACAGGATTATCCTATATAGGTCACTGACACTCCACGGAAACCTGTGTAAGAAGGGCTATTTAGATAAATTGCTCTATTCCCACACTAAATTTTTTGGCTTCTCTTCCTTCATCACTAAGAATATTTCAATTGAAACAACATCTTTGTGCTTTTGAGGATCTCTGCTCCCGCTGCCACTTCCCCACCTGGAGCTATAATCCTACGCTTGTCACAAACCCAGCCACTGTTGCAGAAGTTATTACAGCTACAATCTGCAGATTATAGCAACTTTTAATAGGGGATAAGCAGCAGGAAAAGGTGAGTTTAAGCAGCAAAGGACCTGCTGGTTCAAAGAGCTCTATTATTAATATTTATTATTTTCGAGCATTCGTTGAGTGCTGTGGAAGATAAAAGAACAAACTGAAAGCCAGAACCAAGGAACCAAGTTTATATAAGATGAGACAACAGGAGAGCATAGTGTCTGGGGAGGAGGAGAGCCAAAGAAGAAGTAGTAACAGCAAGGGGAAAAAGCCACACCTTTTAGCAACAAGATGTTCCTAATAGTAAGAAGTATGAAGAGAATTAAATAATTCCTCAGTGTCTAATCAGAACTGTTCCCCATAGGGGATCCTCTGAGCATTATTACAAGGCATTGGCATATCTTTAAAGAACGAAGCTTTGATCATAAAAAAAAAAGCGCCGGGTGGGTGTGGGGTTGGAGGGGTGGTGGGGACTGGAAAAACAACAAAAGGAAATGCAACTGCATCACCCTGTGGTATGGAGGCAAAATCCAGCCCTGCACAAATGCTTTACAAAGCTCCAAGTAAATCCATTTAGACCTTGTGTAAAAGGTTAGAATAAGGCATAATTCTCACTCAGGTCCTCCATCATAGAAAAATTCCTTCTATTTCCCACAAACCCTTTGCCCCTGTTGCCCCAGAGGGACCCCCAGTTAGTACTTCTCTTCCATAACAAAGATGCACGCTTGTGGCTTACACCATTTTAAACCTTCACACTTTGAAACGACAACCCGTGACGCTTCACAGTTCCAATGCACTTTGCCGAGATTAGCTAACAAGAATGTTCATCATACCCACATGCTGAGGGTACTGTCTTCGTTTTCACAGCTGGTGAAACAGATGCTCAGCAAAGCAACGCAACTTACCCGGAGCCAAAGAGGCTCTACAGCGGGCCGATGTTAGTGATGCTGGCATTTGCAGCTCTCAGTTCCGTGCAATAAAATCAGTGATAGGAGTTGGGAGTGAGAGTCCAACCCCCCTCCCAGTGCCCTCTGCTCCCCAAGGCTAGTGCAGAGCTTCAAAGCTGTTCCCAAAGAGCATCACGTTACAGAAATACTGCAAGAAATCCATTACCAACTGAAACTTGGAACTATCTGCAGTGGCATTAACAAAGAAAACTGATGTTTTTAAACTAAACTCTGATTCTTCTTCTGCCAAGCCCCCCCCCCCCGCCCCGCAGTATCAAAATATGAACACACAGAACGCAAAGCATGAAACCTGCTCCTTTCAGCACAGTGAGGAGAAAAAAGAAGAAAGAAGAAAGACAGAAAACAAAACAAAAAAAACCCTCTCGATCCAGCCAGTCTCTGAGAAGCCATATTCTTAATCTCATCAGACTGTTGTTCCCAACTGATGTTCCCTTAACATTTAAAAGAAGAAAATCAGATTTTAATTGGCAAAGCATCACTGTAAACTGAAATCTTTATCAGTTTGGAAGGTCTTTTTTCAAGACTGTGAACCCAGAGTCATTCATCACATCAGTTCTCAGACTGCCAAAGTGAAACGTAGGTCAAGGAGATCTGTTGGTGCTTCCAGCATTGTGCCTGGAGCATTTCCAGAACTAGCTCTCAGCTTTTCCTGTATCTTATTCTGAAAACCAGCTTGGTGGAGCTCTAGAAGATCCCTGCTATGTGTGTGTGCTTCAGCCATATTCCCATCGGAAGCAAAAGCTTTGTTGATCAACACAAACTAAGCGCCTCATTCTAAGCAGATCAGAGAATCCCCTGTGACATTAACAGGAACAAAGGGCAGTCAGCAGTTAAAAAATACATCAGAGTCCACCCCTCTTCAGAACAGTTTGAGACATTCAGTACTTTATTCTCAATTATTTCTCATACATGTCCACTGTGGACCCACAGTGACAGTGACTCCAATTCCAAAATCCATATTGCTAACTCGTTCACCCTGGCAGCAGGTTTTGAGAAGTTCATCTGAAAGGCACCCCTACGTCCCAGAGACAGAAACAGGTTCTCGGTGGGTCTGAGAAACCAGCCCAGTATAGGCATACGCTCTTTCTGTACAAGAAGATCTGGTTCTCTTGAAAATGAGATGCGCCATCAAGTGAGCCAAGAACAAACCCTGTTCTTGCTTTCCCAGCATAGTGTGTTCCAGTTCAGTGCCCTGTGAGGTCCATGTCTCAAGAACAGGCAAATTGCCAGTCAGTTCATTTAGTCCATTTTTCCCGAAGAAGTGTAGACACCATCATTTAGTGCAATCTTTATTACTCTAAAAACTCCCTCCTCATAGACTGTCATACACTGAGCTTTTCATAAGGAGTAAATATAGTAACTGTTTCCATAATAACGTTAAAAATACCCCAACAGATTAAATTCAACAGATGAAACAGGGCCATAAATACGTATGTCTAGCCACATGACCAAAATCGCCCTTCTTCAAACTGGGCATTGGGCCATAAAAAAAACTGCTGGCATTACAATTTCAGTGCTGAGCCTTATGAGCAGCACAGAGGTGCAGAAACAGTCACTACTGGAATCAGACACAATATATACAACCTGAGCTGCAGCCAAGGCCTCTAAGCTCCTGAGCCCCTGCCAGGCTGTGCCACTGACCCACTAGTCAACAAGTCACCATATGGTCCCATACCCCATTTCGCTCATCTGTCTTGTTGGCTTTCCAGACATCTGGAATGGCATAAAATGTATTTAAAGTTGTTTATGACTCAAGTGAGAAGTTTGAAAGAATGTAAGAGCTATTATTATCTCTGCTATACTTCATGACTTTTCACATTAGCAGCTTGGTTCAGTTCCACTTCTCCGGCATCAACAACCACTGTAAGATTTTTCCCTGAGACTAACAGCACAGGAATCAGGGGTAGAGGGGATCCTTGTTACACCACTTTCTGAAGACTAACTAGGGCAAACTGCAGACCACACTAGGCACTACACAGACACCCCAAGAAAGTCCATCTCTAACAGGTTTATTTAGTAAATATATAGCAAAGGGAACATCCTGATGGCCAAAAAAAGCCCTAAAGAACAACCCCCAAAGACTTACTATTCATTGGAATACATTCTGGAGGGACTACACAAACATGAGGGATCCTGCGCAGAAACAAGACTTGTACTAAAAACCTGTGATAGTCAAAAACCCACTTCCATCATCTTGGAAGACAATGACAAGATACTGGGTTTGGTTTTCTTTTAACTGAATTTGGTGAGGGCAAAATGACACACGGGAATACTCTCAGTTGTCATGTAATATCCACTGCATATTCTAAGTGTAGTCTCAGTCCACCAAATACGAAGCATCCACATTAGGCATCCACATCTGAGGCTTCCTGTATAGAGACACCTGCAGAGGCAATTTAGATCTAAAAATCACACATGTACAACTCACCAGGCTACTGAGCCTCTCTGCCTCTAGCGCTGCTTCTTATGAACTTTGGAAAAATGGAAATCCTTCAAGCCCATTCCTAGAGAACAGAAAGTGGCAGAGGTGCAGAAGCAAATTCCATTTGGGGTCAATTTCTAAGAGTAAAACATCTTTATCGTTTGTTTCTTTAAATCTTATCTGTGCAAAAATAAATAAAAACATGCTGACAAACTGCTTTAGCAGCTGGTGTTGTTAACATAAACAAGATCAATGCACCGCCTTACTATGGCCACTTCTTTCAGTCTCAGACAATTTATGCTAAATTAGCCCATGACAGATCGTTACCAATGCAGAAATGATAAACAGCAAAGCAGCTGCTAAATGCTTCGAGGCAAGAGGTTGGAGGGGAAAAAAAAACAAACAAACCACCGCGAAAAAGAAAAAAAGGTCCTATCAACTATTTCGTGGGCACTGAATTCACACAAATCCTTTGGAACTAAGGGATAGGATATCTCATTCACCATTTTGCAAACTCAAGACTGCAAAGAGCCGTGAAAAGAAAATAAAAAAGTTGGTGTAGGGGAAGGAACAGACACGGGAGGAATGCTGAATTGTGCAGTCATAAGCAATGGTAGGACCAAATGCAACTCTGCTGTCATATCAGTTACAAATGAGATAGCCGCGACCATCAGAAAACAAGGCTCTAGGCATCTGGAAAATATCCTCACATGAAATACAATTAAAGTCCAGCAATCTTCCCAGTGCTGAGAAGTGGTGGGAAGGGAGGGAATGGACAACACAAAATATTTAAGGACGTTTTAGAAGGAAAAACCATCATGAGAAAGAACAGAGTTGTCTTGACTGATTTTTCTGTACAACTATTTTCTTCCTTCATTTGCTACTTTGAATTAAGATTAGCAATCATTTTCAAGGGAAAAAGAAAAAAAAAAAAGAAAAAGAGAACTCCTAAGAAATAACTTAAAAGGGAGTGAGCAGTTTCAGATCCCAAACAGTTCATTCCTATGCATCTTAGGGGAGAAATACATAGGCTTTTCCCTCTCATGCAAACACATTACTTGGTTTTGAGTCACTATTTTAAAATGACAACCAAAGACCACCACTTCCCAGAGCAGGTTACTTTCCAACCCTCACTGTACTACTTGTGGTTTTTTCTCAGAAACCAACAAGAAAAAAGGATCCAAAATCTTTCCCTCACATTTTATTAAGTCAGTTTAAGTTAAAAAAACCAACCAAACAAAAATCATACTAATGTTAGCGAAGAACTCTTGAAAAAGCAAAAATAGGGTTTATCTTGCAACAGTACCCCCAAACAAGGACTGCTTCAGCAGCCTTATAGCATTAGCAAGGAGTACAGATACCCATCTGGTTTAATTATAGCTCCCAAACAGACCTTGGACCTACTACCACCTCCTGCAATGACTCATGTTCAAGATGTCAAGAACTATGCACTGCCTCACAAAACTCTCCAAATACAACGTGGACCACCATCTGCTTATTCATATACCTTAAGCCTCAATTTTGTAGCATCTGAACTTCTCAAGTCCTTCCTCATCTAAGACCCACGACCCCATAAATCCAGTAGCTTCTGTTCCCAGAGCAGTTGTGTCTGTTTTCCTGCAGCCTGGTGAGAACAGACAGGACTCAAGATAATTAAATAAAAACACAGGAACTGCATTATTTATTTTAAAGGAAAACATGTCTTCTAGGAAGAAAGTCCTTTATTTGGGCAAATCTGTAAGCTGTTTATCAGCTTAAACTCATTATCTGCCCATATGGTCTTAGCACTGTGGTTTAAAAAAAAAATGGGCATGCACTAGCCGATGAAATGTCATCTACCCTTATGCCAGAAACTAGTATTTTTGTATTGACGTCAAATTAGGATCCTTGCCACAAGTGAAGGGCTACCATAAGGATAGTCATAATATTTTAATTACGAAGGGATCTTACAGAAGGCGGCAAGGAAGGCAGGGGCAAAGCAAGAAAACCCATTCACAAAAATACGAAGCCAATTAATTCACTTTTTGCCTCCTTTGCTCTAATTCTTTTTGTTTGGGGAGGCGGGGTGGGAAGAGAGCAACCTAATTTAAAAAAAAAAGAAGGCGAGAGAATGAGATGCTAGAGCCAATAAACACACATCAAAGCATGAGATGGCTCTGCTTCAGCTGCCTACAGTATTCAACCTGGGATAGATTAAGGCAAGATAAAAGGTGCTAGGAGGGAAAATACTACCCCTACAGCAGTGCAGACCCTCTCTCCCACTTGCTCAGCCCTAACGCTGAGAGAACACGAAGATCCCAGCCAGCTCTGCCACGCTGAAGGCAGCAAGCACACTCGGTAGACCTAGTTTTACAGAAACCCAAATTTGTCCACCATCATCTGCTGTTGGGGACCAGCTCCACACAGGGAGGTGGTTTGAAGCCCTTCCCGCTCCCCCATTGAGCTGCTGCAGCGAAGCAGGAGCTGGGTTTATTGATTCTGTGAGTCACAATTAGCCACGGGACGCAGGACCAAAGGTTTAGCACAGGACATTAAACCTGACTGTCTGAGCTGTCAACTTGGTTATTCCAAGAAGAGAGAAACAAATTGAAGTCACAGTTAACAGATGTTACTCATGTTTTATGAACTGCAGTATTATTCCCGGTTACAGATATAGTTTCTGCCTTTTAAAACAGACTTGCAATGCTGGGTGTATGAAATTATTTGAATTAAACAACACACAGGCAACTTGGCAAAGGACTTCAGGATAGCTCAGCATTTTCATACGCACACAACGATTGCCGTTTCCCTTCTGCCCAGCCCCACCCTGAGAAGTATAATACATGTTAAAGCCGCCAAAAATGAGATCACGCCAGGACAGAGTAATTCATTGCCATCAGCTGAGGCGAGGATGCAAACACTCGGACCCCATTTCTCTTTTGTGAAAAACACACTCAGCCTCTTCTCGGTTTCCACTGTGGGGAAATCAAGTTGCTGGGATCTGCTCTAAGTTTTAAGCGAGCCTGGAAACAGAAGACCGGTGTTCTTCCCAGGATGTCTTATCCTTACAGCCCAGGGGGAATAAAGGGATTTCCCCATAATTTACAAAGGAAATCTGAAATACCCTGTGAGCGAAAGCCACCCCCAAGTTCATTTGTCTCCTCCGCACCGAGGAGGCAAGCGGAGGGGCGGCCGGCGCTACGAAGGCTGTGCTGGAAGAGCCGGGCTGACACGGCACAGCAAGAAAGCCCTCTCGTGGAAACCGCCAGCATCACCCACCCGAGCCCTCTCCCCTGCCAGCCCGCCCCGGCTCCGGCCCCGGCCCGCGGCATCCCCCCGGCTCCCACCGCGCCCCCTCGCCCTCCGGGCTGCGGGCCCATGGCTCACCTCTGCCTGTCCCTTTCCCAAGGAACAACAGCCACCCCTTCGCCTGCATCTCTCACGGGTTGAAACACACAGCGGCAACTTGGGTTAACTACGCAATTTGTGGGAAAGGTCTGCTTTGCAGAAAGGGTGGGACAACCAGTCGAAATTTTATCTTGATTTTGCTGGCAGTCCAGAATATCTCAGAAAAGTTCAAGCTCTTCCTTTCCTCTTCTTACCCCCCACCCCACGCCTAAATTCACGGCAACTGTATTGCACAGTATTTTAGGTTACGCCAACAAAAGCTGTACCTCGGCCACAACAAATACAGAAACATTAACTGCCTTCCAGGGAGGGTCAAACGTTTGAATCATTTTAACATACTGTACAAATATTTCAGTGAAAGCAGATGATAAAGACATGCATCTGCACGTTATGCTACACAGTCAATTCGAAAGATTCCCCCCAAATTATGAAAAAGGCAAAGAACACCTATTCCTCCCGATGACATCCCTGTCATTTGCTCTCAGTTTTTATACTTTTGAGACAGAACAACTGCCACTCCTTACAAAAGCAGTGAATACCAAAACAATCATTTTACTGGTAGAATCCATCAAACACTTGGATACATCCTGTTGCGTTAAAAGAACTCTTTAATAACTCCACACACTTTTTACCCACTAGTAAAAATCCAGGGCAAGCCCATGCTCACAATTTGTGTATACCCAGCCAGGCACACAGCCATCTCCAGCACACTTCTGCCCAAGTAGCTTTGGTAACCACTGGCTATTCAGTCAAATGTGTGTCTAGAGTCTATTAATTGTGTTCAAATTTTCTCTTATTATAGAAATACAAGCAGTAATCAGGCTGAGCTTACTAATTGCTGAGAGAAGCGCTAGAGAAAAAAGAAATTACAATTACCAGACTTCACAGAAAACCACCCAAGTACAATGCATCTGAAAACACTGCCTACTCGCTCACTCCAACATTTAAATACAAAAGTTATGATAAAACTTTAAGTGCCCAGCTGTACAGTTTATAAACCTCACACATCTCAGTGGGGTGGTACCTCGCTGACATGTTGTTGCAGCTATAAATCCCTATTAGAAAGCGGGGGCTGACCAAGGGCGGCGTGACTGCAGTTTGCCCATCAGCAAAGTATGAAAGAGAACATTCCTACGGGACTGGACTGAAGGCAGAAACACGGGTAACTCTCCCACCTTCCCCATCCAAACTTCGGGGTGGCGGCACACCCCGAAACGCTACAACCGCAGGGCAGAGTGCCCCGGGCACAGCCTCCAGACACCCAGCGGCTCCTCCGCTTGCCGGAGGGCTCCCGGAGGGGGTCGGGGGGGGCAATAAAATACAGAAATACTGAGGACAGGCTCCGAGACTCCCGGGTACCGACCACGAGAGGCGCCCCGGTGCCCGACCCCGGAGAGGTGTTACCAGCGGGGCGAGTTCAGCTGGCTGGGGCTGCCAGGGAGCCTCCCCTCCAGCTCCCTTTGCCTGCGTAACTGCCAGGCGGGCTGGCATTCGAGCCCCGAGAAACTTGCACGCCCAGCACCCCGGGGAGCCACGGCGCTCCCGCACCCCTCGTCCCCCCCGGGCAAAAAACGCGGCGGCGGGGGGAGGCGAGCCCCCTCCGCCGGCTGTCCCCAGCCGCATCCCCGCGCGTCCCAGGGCAGCGGGAGGGCGGTGCGGTGCCAAGCCGGAGCCGGCGCCCGGAGGGGGACGGGACGCTCGGCAGGGCTGGCGGCGCACCGAGAAGCGAACCCCGGCTCTTTACCTGCCGGCGGCTGCGGGAAGGCTCCGGCGGCGGCGGCGGCAGCAGCAGCAGCGGCTCCCCGGGGACAGACCGAGCTGGCGGCGGGCGGGCGATCGGGCGGCTCCCGGCAGCGCTGGGCTCCC
>VYZM01009215.1:497782-609855 GCA_013398915.1 Dromas ardeola
GCTCCGCCCCTCGCCACAGAAAACTTCCCCGCTGCCCTCGGCCGGAGTCGCCAAAGGCAGCCTGCGGACTCGCCCCGGCGGCGGCTCGGCCGTTTGGGGGTGCGAAGGGGCAGCCCTGGGAGGGTGGTCCAGGGGCAGCCCGCCTGGGACACCCCCCCACCCCCGCCGGGGCTGAGTCCGGAGCTCGCCGGGCTCGCAGGAGGCGCCGGAGGGAGGAGAGCCGGGGGCTCCCCGGCTCCAGGGCGCCCCCGTACCGCCTGGTGGGCCGGGGGCGATCCCTGGGGTGCAAAAGAAAGAGACCGGGAAGGTGGGAGGTCACTCGTTGACCGGTGCCGTGGTGAGAGCTGCCTGAACGCATTCGGAGGTCTGTCAGAGAAACTTCAAACAAAGAATGACACCGCGGGATGGGAAAGCCTGTCAAGAATGCATACCAAACTAAATGAAGAGCCCATGTTTGCGACACGGGAAAAGCCAACCCTCCTAAGGAATTACAGCTTGTGCAGTCGTGCTCTGTGTGTGTGCCAATGACTTCTGAGCCAGTTAAACGATTTTAATTAAGTTTGACAAATACAAATTTCAGAAAAATAGATAACTGTATAGCAGAGGTCATCTCTTTTACTGTTCTTGCACAGAGGAAAACTGTATCCTGAGTCCAACAGACACCAGGGAATACACAGGGGGGTTCAACTCAACTATCCCCTAGGGAAGTCACACGTCACTGGTCCTGATGCACACAAAAGTGCTTGCTAGGTTGGAGGGAAATAAATTAAGGGGGGAAAATGCGTGCAGAAGTAACGCTGTTAACTCTCAGTAACAATCAATAGCTCAGGTGCAAGGGTGTTAGAAGTTGGACACTGCGCTTATGTATAACAACAGAGATAGCACTAACGAATTTGCAGTCCTGCAAGGGCCAGCTCCTGCAAGTGATCCTATGCGGATGGGTCCTTTTGCTGATAAGAAGTCCTGTTTATTTCATGATGCTCTACAAGATGGAGGATGCGGATCTGGACCCTCAAAGCTTATTAGAAGAGTAAGAGACAACACGAATGTCTAACAGTGCAGTGCGAAAGGAAAAAGATGTGCCAGCATCTCTGTATAAATATCTCTGCTAATGCCTCATGTATCTGGTAATGAACAGTTACAAGGCTCCCCAGGTGCAGATATTTGTTGGCATTGGCTTTCTTTTTTTCCTAATGTAATATAAAAATAGGGACATACCCATAGAATTTAACAGTTATGGTCCTAAATCCATTTCTGTGTAATAGCAAAACTAGATTACACAACCAGATCATATTTGTAACGTACGTTTTTTTATAGTCTATTGCTTAAGACAGGCAATCATTTCAAGGTCTGATATTTTCTTGCAATGTCTGGGCCCATTGTTTTCCATTTCTGTTTCACTATTCATTTATTTGTGTCACAGCATGATCCTACCTCTCCTTGGTCTTTGTGGCAGAGTAGGGGATTTCCATTTCTTTATTAGACACAGTTTGACACAAGGTAATAGCCTTGTTCCTCATTTGATTCCTTTGCAAAGGACTCAGAGTGCTATTTTCCAGGAGGCTGACTTGTCATACCCTTTGAGCAGCAGATCATGGTTCTTTCAGGCAGAGATTACATTTGTGCTCTGCAGACCTGTCAAACTGGACTCTGTTGGTCCTCCCTCTGCACTCCCCCGTAACAAGCACACATTTACCCCTGCACCGTCACAGGAACATTTCAGGACCCCACACGCCAGGCAATTTTGCTGTGTCCCTGGTGAATAAACCACGAAAACGTGTGTGTGTCTTTCTAGCCGCCCGACTCCTACTCCTGTTTTTTGGCCTAATGCACAGATCTCATGCGGAGGGTTTCTAAGAAACTGAGTGGGCTTAGTCCTGCCCAAAACACCACAGTTTTAGACAGCTCCAGGTTCTATAGACAAGATCCTTCCCTCAAGAGGGACACTCTTGGCATTTTTTTATCAACAACTGCCCCCCCGCACCCCCCTCCGGTGACATCATTCTTCTGATATTTTGTAAAAAAGTACAGGGCAATGTATCCTAAGACTTGTATGTGTTTTCTGTTTTCCATCCTGATTCTATGAAACTGTTTTGTAAATGAACAAAAGTCAACTATACGTGACCCCAGCTTTCAAATCTTCCACATGCTCGCATAGACACAATGGTGCTCTTACATGCTCAACTGTGCAATTTAAGGGGCCACTATTGAAAATGAGCTTCCCGAGTTTATAGTGCTTTCACTGTCATGAAGGAACTGCTTTGTGAATCTCAGCCAGCGCTGAACTGAGTTTTGCATTTAAAGTTGGGGTTTACATTCTTTGTTATGTGTAAAGGATATAGTATATCCTCTGTGAATTTAACGCATAATAGCAACCTCGGATAAAACCAGTTTTACCACAGATAAACTTGCGAGAGGGCTGTTTTACTTGTTTTCTGATAAATACATCACTGAAATGAAATCAGAACAAGGAAACAGTTCCATGGTTTAGACCAAAACACCAAAGCCACTTTCTCCTGTTTCTGAAGTGCCTAGAGCTGCAGCCCTCCCACTGTCCGAAGGGTCTGCCCCTTAAACATTACATCAGATGTAGCGTAATCCGAATAGTCTCTCCATTACACTTCTGATAGGCTTGAGTTTTCAGAAGCAGAAACGGCAATGTTGGGAGGCCGTGAACAAGTCGGAGCAGGTTCCTCACTGGTGTAACTACGGATTTTGAGAGAATTGAATTTCACTCCATACAGCTAATCCGTTACTCATGAACCTTTTCCTGTCTGTGCTTCACATCTTAGCTCTCAACTTTACAGTTTCCCTGTCGCTTCCTTCCTTGGCCTCCCCACCTTCCCTCCCACTTCCTTTGCCTTCAGACTGCTCCCTTTCTTTTCCTATTATTTTCTCTCAGTAGTTCTACCAACGCCTTTCCCAATTTGTTGTGAAGGCAGATAAAGCAGGAATCCAACCGCGATCCAGCTTGGCTGTGGTTCCTCGGGCTGGACTGACACACAGCCCAGCTCATTGCCTAGGCAGATGGGCAGAGGAAACTCTCTGGCATCTGCATGCTGGAACCTGAGTACCAGTCTATTTCCAGATAACCATGGCACATTCCAGCAGCAATCTGTGCTCGGTAGAAATCACACAGTGTTATTAACTCTGCCACGAGACTGAATGGCACTTCTGAGAGCGCAAAACAAACAAGGTCTTAGCCACAAAGAGCTTAAGATGACAAACCGACTGTCTGAACCTGATCACCTGCTCCCAGATAAAGACAGCAAAGTAAGCGATCTTGTTTTTCCGAAATGTCAAGCACTTGTAGTGCTGACTGAAGTTGCACTGATCAGTATGCTCTCTCATCTGCTATCAGACTGCTTTCCCAGGGCCCCTCCATCAGGCCTGGGAAAACAGCATGAGGGGGCAGTTGATGTACTGGTAGCGAGGGGTTTGTTCAAGCTTCGTTATTAAAATCATAATTAAAACCTTGCCAGTGTATTTTTCAACCCATTTTTGCTTTCCCAGGCTCAGCTGGGAAAACTGAAGCTAAATTGTTTGTGAGTTGGTTTCTTTGTCAATATCAGCATTTCCCAATCATTTTCATCCAAGCAACAACTAACGTTCTGGAGAAAAAAATATCCCAGGCCCTCATGCAGCTTTGCCATGGTAGTTGGGTTTTTTTTTAATCAAGAACTAAGCTGTGTTTTGAATATTCATTTGCAGATTTATTTCTTCCAACTTTGTTTTCACATTTGCTTGATCACATGGTAATATACATGCATGTTTTTCTGAAGTCAAAACGCATGTTTTGTCGCCGTTTCACATATGACCTCATGTCTCTCAGACCCACAGACCACAAGATGAGATGTAGGCTTCTAGGGCAAAAGACATGCGCTTCTCAAGATTATGCAATCCATGAACAATATTTTGTGCTCACTGAGATACTCAAATAGGTAGACATAATTTTCCTAAATGCTTTCCTGCCCACCTCCCTCCTTCCTTGGCTTTGAAGTTGCAAGATTACACAAAGGAACTGGCACTCCAGAAGCAATGATTGAGTGAACCCTTGGACTCTGCCCAGAAAAATCTCAATTAAGAGAATTCTTTGTAATAATTTTAATATTCAGCACTGAAGGGATACTTTTAAAGCAAAATGAACATATTTAAGATGATAGCCATCTCCACTGCTACCAACAGTTAAAGCTGTTTACTACTGAACTGAAAAAAAGCCAGAAAATATCCTGTCCACTGTTTGCTCTTTTTTTTAAGTTTCCTAAAATGGAGCTTATGCACATCCTTTGAGAAAGTTCTCAATGTTCATATTTCCTCTGAAATTCGCAGATGTGCTTTTTTTGTACTTCTTAAGCCCTACATGGAAACAAACGTTGTTTCCCACAATCTTTTCAGTAATTTTCACTAAGGGCAAGCAAATTGGAGGCTCCTGTTGTACCAGGAACCCCTCAGTCCCTTTCCCTCACTCGTTTAAATATGACAAGAGAGATAAATACAGAGGAACAGTTATCCCCATTTACAAATAGGAAACTGAGGCACGAAAAATGAATGCTGAAGAAGTATGAGAGGTCTGTGGCACCTCCAGGACATGAGCTAGGAGATCCTGGATCCCAGAAAGTGCCTTACTCATCCAAACATCTATCCCCAAATGTTTTTACACTTCTTGGCATTTCCCTTTCTCTTATAACACAAAGGGAGGAGGCTCAAATGCACTTTTAAAACTCCATCTGACACTAAAATCCTGAAGCTATTTTTATTCTCATAAGATTTTACAGTGCACCTTTCTCCTTTAAAAAAAAAAAAAAGCAAGCTAACAAACATAGCTTCGGGGTTTATTGTTCCTTGAGATGTTCAAATTAAATAACACTTTATTGGACAGTTAGAGTTCTTCATGATTTTTCTGACAAAGATATGGTATGTATTTCACAGATATCTACAGAGAAAAGCAGTAACAGCCAGGGGGCAGATGGAAGTGTTGAAAACTTCACTTCTGACAACATTTAGATGGTCACCCTGCAATTTGTTTCAACACAGCCAGTTGTGTTGCCATAACTTGTAAAACATCTGCTAAAAACATATGGAATCCTCCTGGGGGATGTAAGTTAATGCTATTCATCAAACTATTTCACTGCTTCCCTTCTCCCCAAATGACTCCCTCCAGAGAGCCAACTGAGGCAAAGGATTCTAATATCTATCTGTAGAAAGGGACACCCAGCCAGAAAAGTGGTGATAGCTCCCCTTCAACCTGGGAGAAGGACCTGTCCAAGCAAATTCTTCTCAAGCACACGTAACATGGTTAAGGAGAAAAACAAAACAGCGCATTGTCAGAACTCCGAATCAGTCATCCCGCTGGGCCCGTAGGTGAAAGGAGGTAGCATGGTGTCCTATGAAAAAACTATTCCCCCTTTTGCAGAAGTTGTTTTACATGAGCACTACCAGGTTGGCTGGGAGATTGCTCAAATTACGACCTAAAGGAAGGGCCGAAAGTTTTTCCTGGTGTCAGATAAAATTGGATGTTATTAAATGCAGAAAGTTGGACTGTCTGCTGTCTAAACACTGGGATAAACACTCATGGCTGTGTAAAATGATGGCAAGAAGACTGTAAGATGCAACCACCGTGTCAATTACTTGGAGCATTATGACTGGCACTCAGTTTGCATGGTGTAAATGTTGCTGGACATTACAGGTGACCCCAGAATTTTTCGTGATCAAATTCAGTGTCCTAAGTGGGGTGTAGCTTTTAACACCTGGACCAAGCTCCAGTGACAGATGGAGATGTCATATCCTCACAAGTCCATGAAGCAGTGACTGGATGGTGATGCTACTATAACCTCATTGGGATAGCTGTCGAAAAATACACATCTCTCTCTTGTTCCCAGAAGCTTCTCTGTTTTTTCTCACTTATGCCATTTTCTTTAATAAAAGATAGTACTTCTCTGCAGACCTCTTTTCACTTGTCATTCACCCCCCTTCCAAGCATACACACAGCCAGGGCAGAAACAAAACTGCACAAGTTTTCCTTCTTTTTGCTCAGTCTCGAGTCCTTTTGTGCATGTGTGCGTAAGGCAGCCCTGTTCTTCTGTCAACAAAAGGGAATTTGTAAGTGCATAGAGCATCCATGCTGGGTATAGAAGCTGTGAAATTGCTGAGTGCTGTGCGGTGTGATTAAGGCAGACTTGGTGCTAAGTTAAGATACGTTATTTTTTAAAATGTAGTAATAAAATGAATGGTCCTTGTGAACCCTTCAGCAGGCACTAATTAATCAGCCTCCCATTTTTACAAGTGAGAGCAAATGAATGCCAAGAATATGCAGTGATTTCCCCAAGTGGGCATCAGCATTAGAATTTAGAGCTCCTAACCTGTGATGAAACCACATGATTGCACCTCTATCAGCTTCTTCAGACAGGAGGTTTCTTTATCTGAAGATGAAAACCCTTTCGCTGGCTGGACATTCATTAATTGTAAAGATTGTGGTACAAATATGGTTATTTTTCAGCCTAAAAATATGGATTCTTGTAGGCCACTGTGGAACACAGATTGGAACTATGCGAGTTCCTTATCTGACTGATTCCTCCTGTGAATGCTTTAAACAACATTGTAAGTTACTAGCTGCTGTTTCCTATCAGGAAGAGATAAACTATGGATTTATTAAAGGTTGGAGCCAACTTCACCCCTGGTTTTACTAGATTGATTTCAATGAAATAGTGCCAAGGACACATTCCCTTAGCTAAGTGGCCCTTAGTCACCTACTGAGATTAACTTATTGTACATACATCACAAAAGCTTGCAAAGCAAGAGAAAAGAAGCATCTCCTTGTTTCCTGTTTTTCTGTGTTACCCTCAGAGAAGGATCCAGAATCTAGATTCTGTTTGAATAATCCCTAAGATGTTCGTTCAGTCTACTAGAAGGTTGAATCCAGCAAACCCCTGAAAACTTAGAAGTATGGAAAGCCTGGCAAAGGCTCTGAAGCTTCCTGCTCCTCCCTCTCGTCGTAACCAGCCCCGTTGCACGCAGCCTTTCATGCCACGTTTTGGCACTTGTGATCCTGGCTGTGATAGCAAATTGCAGAAGTGGCTGTGAAAGTTGAAGACATTAAGAAGAAAATGTTAACTGGACTTTTCTGAAATCATGAAAAGTACAGCTGAGTCAAGACTAAGGAGTTTAGAGGGGAATAGGGGTTTGTCCAAACCACTTCTGCAGCACTGCTTTTAAGACAGTTTCAATTGCTCTGATAGGGGTGCAGAGGGGAAGAAGTGGTGCAAGCCCTCAGCTAGCTCCTTCTGTGCGGTCTGCAATCCCGTCAGTACACTTCCATCTTCCTCCTCAGTACATGTCTCACAGCCTCTCTCCTGCTTTCATCTCCTCTTCTTATCTCTAGGCTCATTTTTCTCTCGCTGTTTCCAGCCCTATTGTGTTCTCTGCAGGACTTTAAGTCTAATTCTTTACTTTCCCCCATGTATCCCTGTGATAACTCCTTCCTCACTCGCTATCAGGTCTCTATGTTGTCTGCCAGGTGATCTCATTTGGGTTTCACAGATAAAAACACAAAGCAGAGAGTGTGCAGGGAAAGGAGGGTCAGAGACAGATAAAAGGGGCTTTTCTCTTTAACCTGACAGAATGGGGGCAAATACCTCTGTCGTAAGAAGAAGCAGTGGCATGTTAGAAAGGATGAGAATGGAAACTCTGGCTTTCTTGGAAACAGCCACTGACATGAAGCAATAGTTTTGAGAAGCCCAAGGTGTTGATAGTGCAGCTGGTTTCCTTCCAACTGGGATTCGCTGTGTTCCAGGGCTATAATCAGGCAGACTGAATAAAGCCTTGGTTGGCAAGTTCTCTATGTGCCAGGGAGCAGCCGTCCCTTCACCTGAGCTAGAAATGGCTTCACTAATGTGCAGTATGTGCTCGAGTCACTACAGAGCCTTCACCCTTCATCAGTCAGACAAGTGCAGTTGTGTGTGCAGCAGGACCAGCAGAGGCAAGGGGATGGCAAGCTATTAAGAATGAAGCCTAATGGCCCCTTGAGAGCATTGGGAGCGGGGAAATAAAATAAAATTTAAAAAAACCCTCACCTGAATTTTAATCACACCCAAGGGAAGACATGAGATTTAATACAAAACATTACACAGCTGCTTTGCTACACGAGATTAACTTCATGTAACAGGATGAATAAAAATATTCCCACTCCAACTTTCTGAAACATTCTGCCCTAAGGCAGTGAGAGAAATGGCACAGAATGCAGAATGAGGCAGGGAGATGAGCTAGAGATGCTTTTAAGCTCTGTGCAAGTCACCCATCCAAAGCGGGGCTCTGACACAAATCTCCTTCAGCATCTCAAATTAATAATTCATCCTTAGCTGGGCGATCATTACAAGATCCTTTTTTGTAGACAGACAGTCAGAGAGAACAAATGCAAGAGTTAATGCCGGCTGGCAATAACTGTGAATCTTTGAAAGCAACAGGCTATGACAGCACTTCTTAGGTTCTCCTAGTGCTATGCTTAGAGCCGGGGCATGTGCAAAAGACTGTAAATGTGCGTGTATGAGGAGTGACCCACTTCTGCAATTGGAAGCTGGCATGCCTCCCAGATGCACACATGACGTTTTGGCAACACAGAGAGAAAGACGTTCAAGGAAACTAGGAAAAGAGTTCAGAAGAGCAGTGTGAACGAAAATACCAAAGCAGCAAAACATCTAGTTCTAATATCTTTGTAATCAGTCATCCCAGATGAGCTGCTATCAAGGTCACAAGAGATCTTTGTGGTAGAAATGAGGCAACTTCCCTCAGCCACCAAGAGAAGTTGTAAGCTCACATCGCAGCCTGTCAAAGTCAGCAGGGACTTAGTCATAAATTGATTTACAAGAATATCAGCTGGAGATATAACGTTTTTACTTTTCAGGCTGTAGAGTAAATGCATGTCCCTTGACAAGTAACTTTCCCTGGTAATGCCATCAACCATTTATGAAGCAAGAGTGGTATTTTCCTTCGTGCTCAGCATGACAGGCAGTGTGTAATTCACAAAATACACCTCCATCCACAATCAACGATTTCTAAAATTTCTATTTCCTATTCCTGATGAAAGTTATCAGAAACATCCAACTGATCATTGTGCACATTTTACACTTACCTTTTTGGGGCAGTAGTCCCGTTAGATCCTGGAAATTAAGGTGCTTCTAGCACTGACTAGGCCTTGCAAAATAAATCCAGATCTCAACAATTGCTATGAGTCAGATGTGATTTTCTCTTTTTACGCCAGATGAGGACTCGCAGCTTCAGTGTGATGCCAGTCATAGAAATAAGAAAAACAGAGAGTTGCCTAGGACAGCAGTGTGCTCAGGGACAGCATGCTGCCTATTTAGTCTCTGCGGGAGCTCTGGGAAGGCAGGCTGGCGGTGGCTGCTCAGACAGAAGTCAGGGTTATTTGGAACAGATGCAGCAGTCACTTACCTGATCTCTCTCAGGTGTCTGGCAGCAGTAGTTGTAGCAATCCCAGTTCCCTCGCGCTCTCCTCTTCAGCGTGCGATTACAGTTGCACCCCTTCCCGCTACTCTTCTCTTGCCTGTGGAAAAAGCAGTCTCGTGCCAGTCCCTCATCTTGGGGGGCTGAAAAATTCAACTTTCTCTATGCTGTTGAGAAGTCTTGAGTGACCCCCAGGCACTGGTGATGCTCTGCAGCTAGAGGTGTTCTGAGTGAGATGTAAATCAAGATACGTGGTCATAAAGCAGCTAGTGACAAGTCTTGCAGGAAAAAAAAGGTGTTATCTTTAGTAACCAGGCCAAATGCCAGCTCCAGCTAAGATAACAGACATTCTACTGACTTCCTGCAATTTTCCTTCAGTGAAATATTATCCTCTTTACTTCCTGCCAGAGTGTCATTTAACACTGCTTTGCCAGTCTACCATGATTCACTCAAAGGAAGCTGCATTTCAGTGAAGACTAAAGTAACTCCACTACGTTAGAGATGCGTTCGAACTGTGAGATTCAGGATGAGATTTATATACATATTCAAGAGGCGGCATGAATTCAGTGGTTTAGTTTAATTTTGGTCAGTGAAATGAGCAATAATTCTTTATTGTAGGAAAACCCAACAAACTGGTTTAATATGTGGATGACATGAGCATTCCTGTCTGTATCCGGAGAGTAGATGTTGTTAAAATCAATTCTTCAGAACAATAGCAAGACCCTCTTCCTATAGCACCCTGATCTCGGATTTCAGCAGCCACTAATCCTATCACCTGGAAACAACTGCTGCTTCTAAAGTCTGCACTGAAGCGCTCTCCAAACAAGCAGGTATCAGCCAGTTTCCACTATCTTTCATCACGATAGCTACTGGGACATATCATACGTGCAGCAACATTTGCTGCACATATTCCACTTCTGCCCCAACAAGGCCTTGCGGACACCCTCAGGTGATACAAACACTTTGTCATAACATATTGCTTGAACCCAAGATAAAACTACACAAAAGCAATTTATCCCTACCTGTATATTTGCCCTGGAATGTGCCAGTGTACCTGAGGAAGATGGAACAGCTCCAAAAACAGGCAGGAGGAACTGTTGTTTTTCCGTTCACAATGGGTTTCCTCATCAATCAGACATGTTCATTAAAGCTTGCTTCCTTTAGCGGGATCACTATAAAGGGCAATTATGGAGGAGGAAAAGGAGTACAGACTTACGACTTGACATCTTCCAGGATTTGTCCTGAAGATTAACTGAATCCACCACTTTAATGAGGCTGAGTCCCCACTGAATGGGTGACCAACATCTTCACATTCTACTGTGACTTTATGATAACAAGACATCCTCTCTACACATGTAAGGTCACATCTTTCACAGGAGCATTAGGTACTGAGCACAAATCACAGGCCAAGGAGGAAAGGCATAGCTATTCACTGAAATTCAGGTAGTGTCAGAGCCTCCGGATCCGAAAGGCCGGCCCTGCTGCAGCTAATAGGCAATTTCTCTATCCAGTGTCACACTGTTCACATGTTCCTGCTTCTCCCTTTCCTCCCAGACTGATGATGATGGTGTTGATGGAGGTGGGACTACAGCCAGCTGTTCTCTGACATGAGGTGTGCCAGGCAGTGGGATACTGCTCTCAGCTCCAGAAGCTGTCAAAGCCATCATGGATTTATATTCTGTGGAAGTAATTAGGGACTCCCTGTTGCTCCTCCACTCGCCTCCCATTTGTAGGGCAATCACATCAGACTAGAGTCGTGCTCAGTCAACACTGCTAGCCTCCCCTGAAGACAGTGGGGACTATTAAGAGAGGTTACTGGGGCAGATGGAATATTCCCCACTAGAATGCACACGCAGATCTATAGATTTTGCCCTTGAACATAGCCTGTGGCAATTTCTAGCAGATAAATGAAAGCTGCCACTCTCATTGATTTTTTTTTTAATAATTATTTGCATCACCTCTTGCTTCTTGTCATAGTGATCCCATCTCCAGTTTGTGGTAGAGACATTTGTTTTTTATGTTCCCTATTTGCCTGATTTTTTCCATTCACTGGCTCACTCTCTCCAGATCTAGTGCAGGGATACAGAGTCTTTGTGCTAAGGGGATCTGGAAGGGGAGCTGCTGCTGCTTACCAGATTCCTTTTGATAAGGTTTGCAAGGAGAAGGGACTGGCTCTGAAATGGTTAAGCACTTTTCTTCAGCTAGCTTTTGTCCTTCCCTCACCACCAACAAACTGGACTAGTAGCTTAGAGACACAGCCTGAGCTCATTTCATCCTCCTGCATCAGGCAAAAGCCTTTACGATGCGGTGAGTTTCGTAGGCAGTGGGCTTTCCACCATCACGTGAGGCACACTGTGGGATCAGGACCCCTGTGTTTTGCCAGGATGAAAAGCCAAGTTCCTGCAGTTTCCTGCCTACTAGCAGATCCCTCTGGCGGAGTCCTTGCCCTACCCCCCGGGTGAACTGCCATTGACCCAGTGAATTCAATTAGCATGGTTCTTCCTTTATCAAACAAACCCCACATGGCCCAAACCAAACATGGTGTATTTGAAAACAAATGGATTGAAACGGCCCTAATCTACTCAGACACTGTCCTCTGCATATGTTCCCTCGGTTCAGCCTACCCACAAATACAATCAGGGAATCATCAGGATCCCATCTGGTCTGTGAGAGGAGAGGGGAGTCTGACACCCTGCAGAACAGAGAGTACCAGTGATTGGGACCTCTATCAAATGGACTGTTGCAGTTCCTTGACAATGCTTTTTGGGCCAGTTTTCTGACTGTGCCCCCTGTTGAGCCCTTAGGGAAAGTAGGAGAGTGCCTCAGTTAGCGTTCTAGGGAAGAAAGCCTTTGTGACTTTGACTCGTACCATTTTCCCCACACGCAGTGATGCACAGTACCATCACATGCAGTCTGGACAAACCACACTAGCTAAAGCACTTCTGTAAGCCACCACAGCAGAAACCATAGCACCTTGTCTGGAGGGCTCTGAATCACTTCAGCCACACCATATGTGAAGATTTTTCCTTTATACCACAGGGAAGTTGTCAGCGCTCCCATTTATGGGGCCCACTGATCAGCTACATCTGTCCTAGGATGCATGCCAGCAAAAAGAAATCCCACGTCCGAGGGGGATTCCCTACCTGACTTTCCCAAAGGAAGAACGCAGCTATGATCATAGAATCAAAGAATGGTTTAGGTTGGAAGGGACCTTAAAGATCATTTAGTTCCAACCCCCCCTGCCATGGGCAGGGACACCTCCCACTAGACAAGGTTGCTCAAAGCCCCATCCAGCCTGGCCTTGAACACTTCCAGGGATGGTGTATCCACAACTTCCCTGGGAGGAAGATGAGGAGAAGGGAGCCATCTTGCTGGCAGATCAGCACAGCCACAGATGCTGCACCTATGATTGCCATCATAGACAGCACAGACTTGTTTGGGAACCCTCTTCTAACACTGTACACCAAGCAGTGAGTCAGGGTTGTCAGAAATTGTTGGACACTTCTGACATCTATTCAGACACATCTCTCATGCCCCATCTTCTCTTAACGAGCAGAGATGTGGCACAACCCCTGCCAGCACACAGAGACAGAGGAAAGCCAGAGGGGGTGGCCCTACCCAACAGGCCCCAGCAGAGATGTGCTGGGGGAGCAGTGGAAAAGGCAACCACTCAGAGATCCCAGCTCCCTTTTGCTTTGGGGCGTAGATGGAGAACAGCATAGGGAAGGCAGGCAGCACATCTTAGGTAGACTTTCTAGTGGTTCACAAGAAAAACCTGGTAAAAGAGGATCAGAGACAGAGTGAGAGGGCTTGAACAACACTGCCACAAGGTCTGGAGGGATGGTGCCTTGCCTGAAGACAGTTCTTGTGTAGTACACTGATGACGTGTTCCAGAGGTACATGGAAGGACCAGTGAGACATACAGGAATTTCAAGCCAGGACTATGCAACTGAGTAGCCATCAGGGCTGCAAAGACACTAATAAACAAAACTAGTCCTCCCTAGCACAGCCCATCCCAAAAGGCTTCCTCCATTCAGACAGCAGGGCATTTGAGCCAAGTCCCCTGTGGCAGTGCCCACTGAGGCTAGTCTCTCCTGCCACAGTGGGCAGTGGCTTCTCATTCAGCCTTATCGCTCTTGGTGGCAATCTAACAGCAGGAAGGAGGCAAGAGCCAGGGGCAAGCATTCATTCCAGCAAGATTCAAAGCCAGTGAATTTATTCCCTTTACACAGCCTTTATATATGCCTTTCCGGTGTGTAACACATCTTGGGTGACTTTAAAAGAAATCCTGTGAAACTAGACCAGAGATCTTAGCAGAACATATTTGAACAAACTGCTGAAAACTATAAATTAGAAACTATCATGTTTTCTGTTCCCGGCTGCCTGAAATATAAGGCAGGACATACATATCCTTGGGCAGTGGATATGAATTATCCCACTGGAATCAGTAGCCAGCACTCAAACTTCTGAGATGAGCCGTTCTTTTGAGCCACTTCCTTTGCTCCAAAAGCCCTTGACAGGTTTTCCATGTTCTCTAAAATACTGGACATGATCTTGTTTATTTTTTTTTGCTGTACAAAAAGAAAAAAAAAAGAACCAAAAATATAAAGAGCAAATCCAAAAAGGAATTTCTATTGCACTATCCAATTAAATTCAAAGTGAAGAACCATTAGAAGTTGTTGCAAAGCTAGCCTCAACCCCAGTGGCAGGGTGCTCCCTGTGAGCACTGATGGGCAGATTTTTGCACCCACTGCCGCTTCTTTTCCCCTGCAAACACAACACTCCCTGCAGAGCACTCACACAACAACACAGCTGCCTCACTGAGAACAAGCTAAAATATATCTGAGGAGACTTCTGGAAAGGCCTTCTAAGAGAGCTGGAGAAAGCAGTACAATCGGCAGTACAAGTGCACTGAGCACAACAGAATTCACTGGGAAAACATATTGATCTGGCTCTACTGATTTTGAGATTTGAGAAACTCCCAAGAATGCTTGAAGTTGCTCATTTACATTTTGTTACCCAGAATGCACTTCCAACTCATCTGCTTCCCACAGGCACCAACATCAAAGCTGTGGAAACAAGCTATCTTTGCATGAAGGTTTTCCTTTTTAATTAAACATTACAAACTAAGGCCAGAAATTCCTTCTTCTTTCACAGCTGGAGAAAGCATAAAGGGAGAAGTGAGGGCAGAGAAACAGAATCCATCAGTCACTGTACAGAGAGAGATTGCTTGGCCGTGGATGCTTACAGTTGCCTTCTAACTGCTTGGCTCATTCGGGTAACATATGGTGAAGCATGGAAAACCCACCCTATAACCCAAAGGTCACTATGCCACCTGCAGACCCCAGACAACATGCAGCCTTGCACAAATACACATGGAAGTAATTAGGGAGGCAAGGGAGCTGGGATTTGAAGCGGAACCCCCTCAAGTCTGCCGCATTAATCCTTCCAGCGGAGCTGGAGAAGAAGTCTGAATTCACAGGGGTCTGATTGCTGCAGCTTGGAGCTCAGGCTGGAAAAAACTGATTTACAGTTTCCTTGACACTAACGTGCCATTGCATTTGTGGCTTTTGGGTTGAAAGAAGAGCATAAGGGCATTCCAAAAGGGCCAGGTTCACTTCCCTCATTACCTGCACAGGCACAGCCTGGCAGGCTGCTTTCTCTTGCCACTGTTGCTCTTCCATGTGCATTCAGTTTAGAAATTACATTTGGGTTGCTCTTCATATGAATTTGCAGTTAAAGGTGGCAAGGTCTTTGGGACCAATGTGGTAGATCCCAGTGCATGGATAAGAGGATGCAGAGTGACAGGGAGTTTGAAATAATCTCTTCCTTATAATGTTGCACCCTCTAGAAGTCCTAAGTTGTGGACTGTAACTCTCTTTCCTGCATTACAGTGATCAGAACAACTTCCCCTTACCCCAAAGATCTTACAGCTGAAGCACCAGTCAGGAGATGAGCATGATATAGCATGACAAGGAAATTATGGTGGTTGGAGGAACGTGATAGCTTTGGAAGGGTGGATTGAAAACTGGCTAAAAGGAAGTGGAGTTGAAGAAGAAGGGTAAGAGGATAAATGTACCCACCAGGGATCCAAGGTTCAAATGCCAGTAAGTGTTCAAGCTTCTCTCCCTGTAGATCCAAACACCTGTGGTCATCCTACCACATTTGCTACCAGGCAACTTGGAAACAGTTTACCACTCATCATTCCCTTCATGATACTGGCATATTCCTCTTGTCTCCACCCTACATAGCTCCACTGGATTCATCATTTCTTGCACACAGTTTCCTGTGCTTTTCTCTCAAAGGTTCACTGCTCAGGTCACTCCTCACACAAAGGTATGACTCCACATGATGAAAATATCACCTAGCAACCAGTGAGGAGGGCTCTGGTAATGTTAATGTATGGGGAAAAAAAAACACAAAAACCTTGTGACCAAGACTTCACCTCAGTCCCACAGCCAGCTTCTCAGCTCAAGTACCCATCTTTCCCATGCACTACCTTGCGACAGGACTTAGAGGCAGGAAGGAATTTTTCCCAGCAAACAGGGGAGGGTCAGGGCAAACGCAGCTCACCTTTCCTGGGGCTTGTACAGCCATCAAGGTACTTCTAGTGGCTGAAGATCTAAAATATCCAGCATACATGTACTGGGTGTATGTAGCAAGATCTTGATAGTGGGGCAGGAGAAGGCTACAGGGGTGGCCCCTGTGGGAAGAGGTCAGGGGCTGCCCCATGCTGGATGCAGCCAGCTCCGCAACAGACCCACTGCAAGACACAGTTGAGCCCATCAGCCAAATTGGTGGCATCTCTGTGAAAACCCTGGAGAGGGTGCTGGAGAGGGTGCAGCATAGGGCTACTAAGATGATTAGGGGACTGGAACACCTCTCTTATGAGGAAAGGCTGAGGGAATTGGGTCTGTTTAGTCTGGAAAAGAGACGGCTGAGGGGTGACCTTATTAATGCATACAAATACTTAAAGGGTGGGTGTCAGGAGGATGGGGCCAGGCTCTTTTCAATGGTGCCCGGCAACAGGACAAGATGTAATGGGTACAAACTTGAGTGTAGGAAGTTCCATCTCAACATGAGGAGGAACTTCTTTACTTTGAGGGTGGCAGAGCCCTGGAACAGGCTGCCCAGANGGTCCCTTCCAACCCTATGATTCTGTGATTCTGTGATTCTGTAAAACACATTTAAGAAAGGGCAGAAAATGCCAGAGAGAGAGAGGAGGGAGCAAAAAGAGTGAGAAACATCAGAGGCAACACCAAGGTCAGAGGAGGAGGAGGAGGAGGAGGAGGAGGAGGAGGAGTGTTCCATGGCACCAGAGCAGATATTCCCTGCAGCCCAAGGGAGAGCCCACACACAAGCCATGCAGGAGCAGATTTTCCTGATAGGAACTGCAGTCCATGGAAAATCCACACCAGAGCAGAGGAAAAATATGAGAGGGAAATGATCAGCAGAGAGAAACCACCCCGTACTGACCACAACCTCCCGTTCTCTCTGCACTGCCTGGGGAGGGTAGAGGAGTCTGGAATGAAGGAGTGAAGCTTAGTCTGGGCAAGAGGGGATGAAAGGTCTTGTTTTAGTGTTTGCAGTTTTTTGTTTCCCACTACACAAATTAGCAATTACATTATTATTTTAATAGGCAATAAATTAATTTCCCAAAGTCAAGTCTGTTTTGCCCATGACAGTAATTTGTAAGCAATCTCCCTGTCTGTATTTCAACCCATGAGCTTTTTCATTCCTGTTCTTCCTATTTTCTCTCCTTGTCCTGCTGGGAGAGGGAGTAAGCAAGCGGCTGGGTGGGAGTTTGGCTGTTAGCTGAGGCCAAGCCACCTCAATACAGAAGTATAGCTTTCATAAACCACATGATGCAGGGTGTAACATGCCCCTTAGACAAAAATAACTGGTTTCATGGCAGACTGGAGTGGGCAGTCTCTGCAGACTGCTGGCAAGTGGCACATCATGCTCATGTCACTTCATTAAGTTGTTCACATACACTTAGTGAGTGATAAACAAGCCACTGCATTCATCTTTGTGCCTCCTTTACTACATGAACATACATCATAAGCACAGCCATCTACGATATTTCTATTTTATCTTTCCCCTGGAGGTTTTCTGTCTAATTTTAAATTAACTGTTTACATTTTCTAGATTGTGTCAAATAAACAGACACCACTGTATGGAAGCTCAGGATACAGGAAGAGGCAGGGATGAGGAGCACTGCTAAGGTTTCTCTCTTCTCATCTCTTCCTGAAAGATAAATATTGGGTGTGCAATTCCCAGTACAATTGTCTCTGTTCTTGTGGAATTGTCTGGGTAAATTCTCTGGCATCACACAGAGCTGTCTCTGTTTCTTGAAAAAAACAGGTGAACTCATAGGAGGCAGTTCTGAGTGAACAGCAGGAGTGCTTCAATGCCACCTTTCTGCTGTTGCTTGGGCAAGGATTCCCAGGCACTTTGCATGATGCAGTCTCTCATCTATGGGGTCAAGATTATTTCACTTCCATGGTGGTTATCAGGGAGGAAGCGGATTGGTGTCTGCTAGTCCTGCTGAATCTCCCAACTCTGCATTTTCTACCCACCTTCCAATGGAGGTAAACAAACCAAAAGCATTATCTCCATTTAACAAGATGTTCTGTCTCCTGGTGAGAGAAAAGAAAGCAAAAGGTACTGGGACAACATCAAAGTCAGAACTATGGGAGCTGCTAGGTGTTTCTCCCATCATAGAGAGAAAAATCAAGGTACAAGGATACAAGGTACCCAGCAAGTCCCCTCACTGAATATGAACTGGGAAGCTGATCCTAAATTCCAATCTTGGACTACCATCTTCAGCTGTTTTTTGCTGCCTTTCCCTACATTTGAAAATGAAGAGCAAACCCTAAAATTGCTCTAGAACAGCTTTTACTCTGCAACTAGTTGGCAGAGTCACATGCTGTACAAAGTTAAAAAAAAAATAATTGTGTGGGGACAATTGACCTAAACCTTTCTCTTGCTGATTCAAGCATCAGAGCACAGCCATGATCAGTTCTATAACCCAGACTAAGCCTTTTGCTGAATGTCCCCAGACTGCCATTTCAGGGAATGTCTGCAGAATGTTAACGCCGTGTCAGCATCCCCAAGTGGGAAATGGCAAATATTTAGGCACTGAAAATGCAGAAATGCATGCATTCAGAGGCTGGCTTAAGAGACTTTCACTCTGAATGCAGTGCTTTCCAAAAAATGAACATAACTCATCACCGGAAAACTAGATAACTACAATTCATTTAAGTGCTGCTTAATTTCCTGTGTGAACTAAATGGACGTATTTTAGTTCTGCCTTAGCACAAAGGTCTGAAATTTCAGGCACCAGTTTTCCCCAGAAAGGGATTTTCCATCCTACCCGTAAAGATGCCGTCTCCCTGCTGAAAAGCTGAGGGTCAAGAAGTACACGCTTCCTGTGAGAGAACAGTGTTTTTCTGCATTATCAGTCCAATACCACAAACATGAGATAATCATGGAACGGCAGAATGGATGCACAGCTCTAAAGAAAGATGCCTCATATTTGAGTCTCTGATTGCCCTGGGTAAGAGAGATACATCTAACTGTCTAGTTTAGGAATTTAAAGCACCTTACCGGGGTGATTTAAAGCCAAATCCTCTCTCATTCTTAGTAGAACATTTTTCACGGGCAGTTCAATTTTTGTGGAGCCATCAGGAAATAAAACAAGGTGGTGCCTGTTTTCTCCACATACTTTCTCTGCTTCAGTCAGAGGAGAGCAACGCAGTTTTGAATCACTTCCCATCAGTGCGAAGGAAGAGCTTTAAGTAAGTGGTTAATAATACCCAGTCAGGCTGGTGCCTCAGTGGCAGCAGAATGGCTGAGATGGGGGTCTGAACAACCCACTCCATGTGCTCTTCAGTCACATCTTAGCCCCTGTATGTTACAAGTATCAAAGTAGCTGAACTTACTACTACAGTGCTGATTTGTACTCCAGGGTCTGGACATACACCTGACTTTTGCCCACTCTGGGGTGCTGTGAAGCTGATAAATTGGCTGGTCTTTATCAAGATGCCTGGTCCCACTGCTTGGTAAACACTGTGCAGACTTTCACTGTTAAAAAGCTCATCTTACTGACAGATTCCTTACAAGAAATACAGTTTCAGCCTGGGCACAAAGAAGGCACATATGATTCCTTCTGGTGGAAGTCTCCATGAAAAAGAAATAGATATAGGGTCATTGTCCAGTGATCCATCACCAAGGATAACACATAACACAGCAAGAAAAAAATCGAAAGTATATTTTGACCCCATGACCAAAATTTCTTATGAACTCAATTCCTGTTTGGGCTGAGAAAAAGCTGAAATGCCTAGCTGGGATCTAAGATGTACTTTTTAACTGTTCAGGTTCTATCCAAGATTGTTTTTCCTGACTCTGATAAATCAGTGTCTTGGCCCTTCCTTCTATGCCAGGGAAAGGAAGGTACAACATTAACACAGTTTGAAAGGCTGTGATTTAGGGCTTGGAGAAACAATTGCAAGTAAATTAGTTACTACAGCTTAATGAGTGCATATCAGCTGAACAGAAGTAACTGTGTACACTCTCTGCTCACAGTGAATGCCTTTTATTTAATACGCAAATAAAAAAGCTAACCTGCTGAGTCTTTTTATTTTTGCCCTTGCAGATAGAAATAAGGACTGCCTTTAAGCTCCTTTCTTCCGTTGACCACAGTTATCTGTGCCATATTTTCCCCCTTCTAAATAAATCTCTTTCAAAAGTGAATATTCATGAAGAGGGATTCAGCCAAACAAAGCAGCAACCTGAGGTTCTGGAAACACCTAACCATTGAACACACCACAACAGTTGCTGTTACCATCTGCTGTACCAGAGAGTCAAGGTGCACAGCTATATCCTCTTCTGGGCAGAAAGCTGTTCCAAATTTTAATAAACATTTGGAAGTAAACACCTGCCAGACAGAATAAATGAGAAGATCTGCATTAGTCCACACTATAGGTGGCACTTGGCTAGCTTCCACATCTGCATGTCACTGTGCAGCATTGTGCCTTGCATCACTGTGCGAATGATGGGACTCTCACGTTCCCCAGAACCACTGGATAGTGGACATTTGCCACTGCCAGGGTCCGAGGATGCATGGTTTGATGGGGGTTTGTCGGAGATGAGATCCTGGACTATCTAGGCCAAGTATCCATATGGGTTTTGCAACTGCTTGAACATCTCCAGTGTTCACCAAGAATGAACTTGAAACTCTCAGTACTGCAAAGCTGTATTACCAGGAATAAAAGGTAAAAAGTTTAGGGGCAGGAGATAGCACTGAATTCAGACTCAGCCCTTCTTCCCAATTCTGCCCAGACTTCACACTCTCAAGGAGTTTAAATCTTAAGTAGGATAATTATTTGAAAATATTACAACAAAGATGAATCACTCAACTTTATTAAGCTTTGATGACTGCTTTGATTGCTCTGACTGAGCTGATTCCACTGTATTTACTAGGCCACTTTAAAACAATATCAATAATTTCAACATTAGACCTGCTGATTTTCTCCTTGTTCAACACTTGGCCAGCAATCCAGACTCTTTGTGTCTGCGCACTGGCTTATGGAAAATGGGATGGCATAATGCCACAGCCCAGGGAAGCATCATCACCCAGATGAGAATGATTGATTCAAGAACTGAAAGTCAGCATTACTACAACAGAAGCTGGAGAAGGGAGCCCTTTACAGGCTTCTCCCATGTACAATAGTTTAGAAACACTCTGGAGTCTGGTGCATGGACATTTCCTTTGCAAAAAGAAGCAAGTCCCCCTCATTTTAATTTTGCCAGATGGCTTTAGACATTCTGTTACCAGACCAGTAGTGGCAATTTCATCACACTGGAGGGATTTACAGATGGGATAAGAGGAGATGTTTATCTCTACAGATGTACTTGCCCCAGTTCCCTGTTGTGAAGAACTGACTGCCCATGCTGTATGTCACACTCTTTTTGCTCTGGCAACAGTGGAAGCTCTTGTCATGGAGTATTGTATTACACAAGATCAGCCCTCATGGGCCACTTCTAGTGGTTACTGACTCTTTTTTGTTCCATTTCAAACCTTGAGTAACTGAGGTCAAATACAGTGACCCTAGCCTTCATTTGGCATCAAAGGGAGGGATACAGCCTTTATACACTGTGGGAGCTTCAGCTTCAAAAGACATAGTGTCAATACATACAGGAAAGTGCCTCCAGCACTTACTCATTACTAGCTGGGGGAAGGCAGGATTTTCCTATAGGTTACCAGTGGGCCCAGGCACAGAGAACACCAGCAGAACAGTTGCTCTGGCTGAGGATGGCAGAGGCCATACAGAACGGGGTCTTTTGTAAATCTTTCAGCCATCCAATTCCTTTAGGATGTAGGGGATTCCTAGGAGACACATGGGAGGACACACCTGAGACTTCTGATATCCCAGATCTTTACAGGTGCACTCTAAAATTATCTTAAATATCACCGTGGAAGAATTCCTGAGATACCTTCCATCCACCCACTACACTGAGTCAAGGGCAGCATCCAGACATATTTATCTTCCTTTGAAAATCTTTTGTATTGGCTGCAGGTGGAGGCTGCTGGCAAAAAAAAATAATTTAAAAAAAATTTGCTTTACCAGATGATTTTAACTTTGTAGGTCTGGCTTCAGTTCACATTGCATGGACTTCACCTTTCACACTATACCAAACCACAGATAACAAGCCTGGTCACCAGACCACACAGATGTACTTTATATAGCATGTTTGTACTTATAAGTGTGCTTCTGCCTCAGATCTCAGACAGCTGTATCAGCCTTTGGATTTCTGAATTTCTCAAAACCGAAGGGAAGCTGCTGCCAGTGGACCTCAAAGTGACGCGGATTTACATGGTTGCTGGGGGCTATGAGCAGATTGTGAGGCTTGCACGTTTTTCTTCTGGTAGACTTTGGGGAAAAGGTAATTGTAGAGGCTTTTTTTTATATGATTTCCTTCCCTTCTCTTCTCTCACATACCATAGTTCTTTGTTTTGTGCCATTTCTGTTCTCTGTTAAATTATACAGTACATTGCTCTATAAGTTGCTGAGATGGTCTAGCTTTAAACATAGACAGGTTAATGCATAGAGAAACCCCTGTGACTATGGGACTGCTGCTGGAAGCCGCATGCCTGAATTAATGTAGTTGCCCGTTTAATTTAATATAGAAGTATCTCAATAAAATATAAAGCAAAGATTAAAAATACCCCAAACCCTGCAGATTACCTGCTATTAGCACCAAGGTAAAAGTCATTTCCATCTGCTCCAGCTGTGTTCAAAGTTCTTCAGCAACAGCTTGAATGCTGCAGTCCTATTACCAAGCTCAGATGCTCAATTTCAAGAGCTGCTGTGCACCTTCACATCCCCTCAGGCTCTCACTGGAAAGGGTTAAGACTCCTTTTGTTTTGGTGTGGAAGCATTGGTGTGATAGCAGTAGATATAAAGGACACTCCCAGGCTCCACACGAATTGTGATCTGGAGACACCCTGTTACTTGCTTAGAACATCCCCTTGTTGTATCATTGAAAGGTTTTTTGCATATAGAGTAATCATGACCAGAAAATACCTGAAGCTAGCACTGTTCTGGGAAGAGTGGAAGAAGGGAAATAAAGGGATAGCAGGACAGTTTATCACAGATGCCTTGTTTTGAGAGGGATAAAGAGGGCCCTAACTCATTACTTTACAGTATATACCAATAAACAGTATACATCACTGCCTAAAAGCATACTTTCCAACTCTACTGTACTGCCAAAGATTACTGTTGAACATTCTTTTTTTAACTCTCCAAGCCTTTGTCCACTCAGGCTTCACACAATGGCAGTTCATGAGGATGTGGAACAAACAACCACGACTCCTTTCAGAATGTTTGCTATGGTGGGAACAAATAGGGAGAGCTTAAAGGAAACGTTAGTTGAGAATAGCACAGGTGAGAGGAGAGCTGGCACGGAAAGGCTTTTGCAATTACAAGCCAACATTCTTTCCTCTGCAGCGGAAAGGAGGGAATCTTCTCCTGCGGCTAAAAAGGGAGGCTCTTTCAAGTCTAAGTCTGAGGCAAAGTGAGGATTTTCATACTTCTTTAGAGGACACCAACAACTGGGGGAGAGCGGGGCTATAAAGGCAGTCTCCTCAAAAAAAGTGTTTTTTAAAAATTCTCTGTTTAGAGTAAAATAAAAAATTGAGGTGGGTAAATCCCAAGCAACAACAAAAGAAATTTACAGTCTGCAGAAATTCCTCTAACAATGCCTTGGGATCACATAAACAAGGTTATTAATAGAAGCTTGCCTCTCAAGCAGCCCTCAAAGGCTGCTTCCTCCCATTCATCTATGTGCACCAATTCAAGGCAGAGAAACCCTGGCTTGAGAAAACCTCATTTGCTCCCTTCTTGTTTTTATCTTTCCCTCCACTGTATTTCCTGTCAAGATTGCAGGTCAGAAAAGCCGGAAATCTCTTTGTACCTCTGTGACCGCCAAATTCTGACCAAGAAATGTAACGCAGATGGCGCCCAACAGCCCCTGCACTCTGGTGTGGGATCGTAAGGGGAAGAGAATATACCATAAGGCTGGCTGGGCACGCATGCCTATTTTTCACCGGTGGTTCAGACTGACACTGGGGTACAGACTGCTTTTCCAATTACTTCAAACAGACCAGCATTCCTGCTTCACAGCCACAGGACACATGGAGGACTTGACCTTGCTTTTCCTGAGCCTTCCAGTCAATGTCCCAGCAGACCACCCCAAAACATTGTTTTTCTCTGTTCTGGCTTCACAAATCCCAGGCATCTCTTTAGCAATTTTGCTAGGAAAAGGCAGAATTTTATGTGCCCCAGTGTTTTTTTGATGAACTGACAACTTCTGAGAAAATCAAGTATTTTATACTTTCCAACTTCTTTTTTCCTGTTGTTACTGAGATTGCAGCCATACTTTCTCCAAAAGTTAATTTGCTCAGCATCTAGAGATACAAGAAGGCTGAGAAGTGAAAAAAATTACACAAACTCTAGGATTATCATGCAACACCAGCAAATGTACCTACCATGTAGATCATACAGACAGACAAACTCAGATTTGCACACACAGCAAAGAAGAATCCATTATTAGTACTGCAGAAACACAAAAGGTCAGGATAAATTTCTCTGCATCTACCTGCATCTATGCAAGAAATATCTAGTAAGCTTTTCTCTTCCAGGGTGATGACCCAGTCAGAAGGTGTTAAGAAACGGAGAACAAACATAAAAAATGCACCCATTACTTTGACCTGATAGCTTCTTCAAATTCAAACCAAAGGTGTCAAAATAAATGCTGCCCTAAGGATTAGACTTCAGACCCAAATCAGACAAATACAGAGAAGTAGGCATATGCTCCCTGCCACTCCCTCTTTCCATACATTATCTAGAATACCTGGACTTTCAAGCTCTGTTGTGATACACAAGTTGTTTTAAACTGTCATAAAAACACTTACTGAGCATTAAAAAAAGTACACGTGTACTTCCAGTACACGTGTAGAAGCAAGAGCTGCTGTTGTCTTTGCCAGTAATACCTCAGCAAAATTCATTTGAGGACTCTGTGCTCTAAAATCTTCTTGGCTGTATCACTTTACAATACCTCAAGGACTCAGCCTTCCTTTCTCCAACCTCAGTCAGTCCTTCCGAGTTGAAACAGCCAGTTTGATTCTTGAGCTTTCTTCTGGACACCCTTGACATATCCCAAGTGAAGACAGGGAAATACAGAGAACTCCTTGCCCAGTCTAAAGTTTTGTCTCCTTTTGTTCCTTTTGAAAAATCCATTTGCATTATTCAATGACAACGTAGTACACAAGAATGTCTGTTGAGCCAGGTGCTTGTTCTGACTACAGCCCTACTATCTGCAGAATAAAATAACTGATATTGCTTTTGTTGCTAAAGAATATCCAGCTAGAGGAGCTGGTGCTGTGTTTGGCCATCCGTCATGGACACAGAGCAGCTACCAGCAGGATATAAATGCACCCACGAACTGTGACCCCAAGCCAACACCTTGCATGATGCTCTTGGAGCTGGAAGCGCTAGAGTGCATCATGCTGAGGCATCAAAGCTGTGAATTAGTTTGGGCTCAGGAGGAACATAGCCACATCACTCAGTGTTATTGGTGAGCAAATAAACAGGGAAGCCATCACGGAGCTGTGCTGCATTGCATAGACTTACGGGTTCAGAACTCAGGACTGGCGCTTCCCCTCTTTCCCTACAGATGTTATAGACGTGCTTCAGCAGCTTTGCTGAAAATGGCGCATTGCATAAGCACAGAAGGAGATTTTACAAGTGGAAAAGAGGAAGCCAAAAGCAGTACGTTTATGATCAGAAAATATTTTGACCATCATATCAGTAGCTGTTGATTACACTTCTGTTGAACCACTGTTGAACCACTTCTAGAGTTATCACAGAAGTCAACAGATTAAAAGTACTCAAAAGATTACAGGATGCTTGCATGGATAATGGGATATGCAAGGTTACTGTAAACAGTGTAAATGGATAAAGAAGCTATAACCCCATAAACCAATCTCTAATTGCCTACAGGAAGATGGAATTTGGAAGATGGAACTTGGAAGATGGAACTTGGAAGATGGAACTTGCCCTGTCCTACTCATCAAAAAAAGTAGGTGACCCTACTTTTTCTTCACTCTTCTCTGAAGCTCTGCTATGGGGTATTCTCTGAGACAGACTTATTTTCACATATGTATATCATATTTTCATATATTACTCTGGTTAGTTCTTCCATGGTCCACTGTAATCACTGTATTCTGTCTGCATGGGATGGCAAAAAGGCAGGAAGATTTGATTACAGAGAAGGCAGGGAGAAACCCTGCAAGGGGCTGAGCTTTGTTTTAAGGAAAAATATTTGAGGATTTTTTTTTCTTTTTTTTTTTTTTGGTCATGTTCTGTACTGACAACAGAAGCTGGGAGAAAACAGGGAGCAAGTATGTCGGAACAGGGAGCAGTGTGTATATCCAGTTGTGATACCAATCTGCAGTCGGGATTAATCTTGCCAAACTGTAATCAAGAAGATACATAACTAAACAAACAGGACAGAATCTCTCTCATGTTAAAAATTCAAAACTCAAAGGACTATTCTCTAGGCACCACTAATGATAAAATCACGAAAGAGCTCGGGGTGTGCAAGAGCAGCCCACAGATTTCCAATGACTGTTCTCTAAAGACAGTGTTACTTACGGCAACCAGTACCAAGAACAGTCATGCTGATGGCACTCTTCCAGCAAAATGTTATCAACACTCTACTTCTGTACACAGCTAATTATACCGTGCCCAAATGCCACAGGGAGATGGCTGCTCTATCAGGAAATGCACAGAAACATATGCTGCTATATGGAGGAGACAGTCTTCCCTGGGACCACTTCTCTGCGTGTAGAAGGCCTCCCAGCCTTATTCTATTATTGTTTATAAAGCAAGTTCCCTAGAAGGTAAGCAGGAAAAGGGAAAAGCAGAAAAAAAAATGGCAAAACATTTCTGTCCAACTTTTGGTACAAGAACACCAGCAAGTGGGAAGGAAGGTTATCCCTTCTCTGTAGAAGGGATAACAAAGCTTTATGAACATGTTGCAGAGCCCTGTTCCCTAAACAGGAACTTTGCTGTGTTGCTAAAATCTACTAAGGAATTTTAACCTAACTCAAGGCTTATACACCACTTAAAGCACATTTAAAAATGCAACAAGGCTCAATCAAAATGCAATTGTACCAAACTAAATGTCTTGATTTCTAGCAGTGGGTTGGTAACCAGCCAATAAATCTTAATTAGAAATTATCAACCTCATGCTAATCGAAACCCATTTTCATTTTTGTCCTCAAAGAGGACCTAACGTACAGTGGGACTTAACTCTTTTTCTCAGCTCAAGGGTGTCCATCCTTATTCTCTTCTCCTCCAGACAGGAGGAAATAAAGGGAATCCTTTGTTATTTGTCTGCACGCTCTTACTAACCTCATACTTGGGTGCCTGGTGTAACTATCTGTTGCCAGCAGTCATTTACATCAGTTGCAAAGTGACTGTAAGATGATACTAAATAGGAATGATAGCAGTTTGTATCAATGTAAAAATAAAAAAAATCACAAGGTGTTAAATAATGAAACTGTTCCTCTCCTCATCTCTGCTTGCAATCCCAGCTAAGAATTTGCCTTTTACCTTTGAGCCAAAATTATATCTTTGACATTGTTGGGTCTTGGTGCTTTTAACACTAAAGTCTCTTGGTTCTCTGCGCCAGTGAGAAATTCATGTGCCGCTGTTAACCGGTGCAGCACAAAATCTGAGTAGAAGAATAAAACCAGTTTCATTACACACACGCAATTCATTTTGAGGGCCTTTTCATAAACCCCTCCTCCCATGGCTTGCATCCACTTCAGCTGCAAGGCTCCATCAATAGGTTAAGAAATCTCCCCAAATTCTATTCTGGAAGGCACTGGTTACCAGCAAGAAGCACTTCAGTCAGCCAGTGATAGAAGAAGTGCTGAGCGGGATGTCAGCAGAGGATACGTGCTCAGTCTTCCCTGTTTCCTAGTCAAATTCTTGCCCTGGACCCATCACAAGAGAGAGTGTATGATCCAGTTCCACTGGAGGGTGTAAAGGCAGCAAACAATCACAGAGGCAGCTGAGAGGATCAGGCAGGAGAGTCACACTTTTTGGATGGAAAGGGTGTGACAAACAATTTCAGCCCTCAGTAAAGGGGGTGAGGCAAGACTGTTTCTGAATACCACCGTCAAAAATAACCCATCTTAGTCAGCGCCATGAGAAGTTTTCCTGAAGAACCTTCAAAGAAAAGGGGTTCTTGTTCTAGAGATACTTGTTATTAATAAAAGCTGGGATTTTCAGAAGATTCATATCGACTATTCCATGCCAGTACTTTGGCTTCCTCACAGACACCAGAAATGAAGAAGCTTGGCTACCTATGGTGACTTGGGGTTGATTGGCTTTCATGTCTAAGGTTCAAAATATCGTTGAAGCTTGTCCCGTGGTTAGACTTTTAATTAAGGCTTTTTATTTCTCTGCCTCTCTCCTTTCATATGGATTTTCTGATGTCTAATAGCAGGCAAACTAATATTGCCATTCCCCTTGAAAGGACACTTACCTATTCCAAAGTGTCCTACTTGCAAAAAAACCTGTAGTAGTTTAACAATCTCTGATACTGCTGCTTCTGAAAAATTCCACTGAAATTGGTTCAAATGGTATCAGAACAAACAATTAAATAAACTTTTTTTTTCTTTTTTGCCATAGGAAAGCAGGCTGCAAGTGGAAAGCAATGGTTAAATGCTTAGCATGTGTTACTGTCTGTTCAGCACAGACAATACATATGGTGCCGAGAACCTTGCAGGCTACTTCCTAGTAGTTTTTGCTAGCTGAACTGCAGAATGATGTCACATGGCTCAAGCTGATGGTGTCAATACAGTTTTGTAGGGCTGTCTGCTACCCTGTGGTCTTCTGATGCTGCTATTTTGAGATTAAAATTAGGCATAAATTTGTTCTAAAAGTGTTATAATTGAACCTGAACTATATCCTGTAACACGAACCCTGTACAATACTGATCCATCTGGCTTTTGCAAGGGTTTCTACAAGATAGCATAGTTGACGCAGAAAGCTCTGTCAGGACTAGAAGCTCTTGCAGAATTTCCACTGACTCACTATAGGACCAAGTTATTCCCTGCCCTATCTCAGCTCTGTATGTATCTGTTAATGGGGATAGTAGTCCCTATCTAACAAGGGTCTTGTGAGATTTAATATCTGCAGAAAACATTTAGGTGCTAAAATGGAGCCAGACACCAAAGTGTTGCTCTGTGCTTGGCTCTTGATGGAAGGGATTTAGGCATTTCAATTATTGGTCTCCAGCACAACCTACCTTTTGTTCATGGATGGATGCACTAATGAGCAGAGCTGGACGTAAGCTTTCTGATAGAACATTTTTCCATTTGAAAAATGCCAGTTTAACAGAATCAAACTATTTCATGGGAATGTACTTGCTTAATTGAATTTTCTGGCAGAAATCTGCCCATTTCCTCACAGGTTCTCCTGTGTACCTGATCACTGAGCAGAATTGAGAGCCTGGCAAACCTAGCTCCGGCAGGAATATGACAGATTTTCCTGGCAGGAAGCCTGGAAGCCAAGGAGCCCTGTTTCAGCCAGGGCAACCAGGACTGCTAGGATCCCAGCTGTGTGGCAGCAAGCCTGAAAGGAAAGCAACGGCAACTTTGAGCCATTTGGACAAGTCTGCTTCATTTAAAAAACTCAAAAAGGCGTTTGGATTACATTTTTCAAATTGAACCACTAGGATTTACAGCTTTTGATCTCATAGAAGACAAACAGTTTTGCTGTTAGACTTCTTCCCAGGGTGGGGTTCTGGGCTGCAGGCAGTCCCACAGTCAAGCCTACTGTCTTGATTTCCCTGTTGGTTCATGTTCACACCTGGAGGTGAGGGAGGAAACAAGAACAGTTCAGCAGGAGGAGAGACAGTGCCTCTGAAGATGTTTGCACTGATAGCAGCCCATCTGGGCTTTTTTCAAGGACAGGTGGTAAGGAAGGGCCATGTTGACCTTATTGGAGACTTTTGATTGCTCAGGCCACTGATGTTGATAGATTATGTGAAGAACCAAAGCAGAAGGTCAAAAGCCACCAATTACTTAAAAAAACCCCAAAGTGATAAGCAGCAAACTGGCAAGCTAAGCAGCATACAACATTAGACAGCCAATATAATACAGCCACGCTCCCTAGTGATCTCTCTAGGGAGTCGGGAGGCCAGCAGATGGGTTTCTGTGGGTACAGCTCTACGTCCAGATAGACCTGATAGGCACTGTGCACAACTGCAGTTCCCATGTCCCTACTTTGATTCTTTCTTCTCTTCCATGACTTTTTGTAGAGTCTACATCAGACTCTCAGCTGCTAGACCCAGCAAATGCACGTGTCCATTTCTCCCTCCAAGTCTCTAGAGCTGTTAATCCAGCTGCTCTTACAAGTATTCAAGCTGTGTAAAGGACAGATGAAGAAAAGACAGTGGGAGGAGAGGAAGGCGTTCATAAAGATCAACCATCAATCTCTACAAATGAAAAATGCAACCCAATAAATAACTGAAAAGGACACACTTCCTGGTGTGTGTCTGATGTCGGTTCTCAAACTCTGAAGCCTGCACTTTCCTTCTATTTTTAAATAAAAAAGATTAAAAAAAAACCCACAACTTTTCCTAAGTTTTTTCTTTTAGAGGGCAAACTTTCTACTGACAATTTCAATGTGTGACCCCTTAAAAATGCACAGCTTCCTGCCAAGAGACCCAAAGATCTGCGTAGACTTGGAAGATTCAGTGCCAAAAGAATGTCCCATTCTTTCCTCTCAAATGCACAGTTAAAAATAAAGTATTACTAAAAACATTGGTGGTAGCTCTGACTACATATGTGTAGTGGTAGTGGAATGGAGGGAGAAGAGTGAAGAATAAGGAAGTCATACTGATTATCCACCTCTGACTTCAAATTTTGTTGTAATAACAATTGCTAATGACTTGCTAGTAGAGCTAACTACAAAGAGGCCAAGAGGTTGAGAATTTTGCAAAGAATGTTCGCTCTCTTTAGAAGATTAGAACATCTAATGTTTCCTACAGTCTTTTGAGAAGAGAAAAAGTAATCTGCAGCATCCTCACAAAATCATGCAAAGCTTTCCTGGGAAGTCGTCAGCTTTCATTGATTTTTGCTTTAATTTCCAAATTGAAGCAGCTCTGGTTGCTAATACAGAATCATAGAATCATTTAGGTTGGAAAAGACCTTTAAGATCATCAAGTCTAACCGTTAACCTAGCACTGCCAAGTCCAGCACTAAACCATATCCCTAAGAACCACATCTAAACCTTTACACCTTTATACATTTCAGCAAAAAACAACCACAGGAGGCAGAGCTGAGAACAAAAGCATAAGTTACCCTGTTGGTGCTCTGTTGCAGGAGGACAGGACACTAGCATGAATAATAACAGAAAATGCAGTGGAACAAGTACATTTGCAGAGTTCTGGAGAGAGGAGAGGCAAGACTCAGAGGGCAAATCTGCATCTAGTTTTTCCTTGTCTATGCCTTCCTTTCATGCTCTCTGCTAACACAGATTCTTCAGTAAGTGCTGACCCTGTCTGTGTTTTTGAACTTCCCTCAAAATTAGAAGCTGGGGCTTTGCTTCAGAGAGAGGAGCTGCCAAAGAGAGCAGCGTTGCCCAAGCAGGTATGGCAGCAGGCTCTGGGGAGGGAGAATGACAGCAAGAGGAACAGGGAGCTGAAGATTCAGAAGCAGACAGAACCCTCTTTCTTTCACCTCTTCTTTCTCCCCTCCTCCCATTTGGACACTTCTACAATGTGGGACTATAGTTTAGTCTGGATATCCATTCCTAAAATGAACACCCTTTCAGTACCCTGCTATCACAGCAGAAAACCATTCCTCTCTCCACAGCTTTCTTCCTGTCAGAACAGTGGTAGCCTATGCCTGGGGTAGCAAAAGCTTGTTGAAGACTCAGGCTAGGAAATACATGCAGAAATGTGGAAGCGAGGAGAGGAACCCAGATTTGTGATAACAGAAGACTAGGCTCAGAGAAGCTTGACTTGCCACTTTACAACCTCAGAGCAGCAGTTATTTCTTTTCACTTCCACTCTTTTCATAAGACTTACAATGCAAAGCAAGAAAACCCCAAGAGAACCTACAAAACTCTTGGAATACCAGGTCAGAACAGAGATGTGAATTTCATCTTTCAAAGAGAGTTCAAAAGCTGGCACAGACTTAGAGGCAGTGTCTGAGGAATACCTCAGTCAAACTGACAGTCTCAAATCTCACCTTTGATAGAGCTTAGCTCATCCCAGACCCACACTTTTTGCTGAGCAAAAAGCATAATGTCTTGTTAATAATGAATAGCCCTGTGTCTCCTGTACTTAACACTGGAGCTTCGAGCAGATCCACAGCACTTTATAAATTATCTATTGCAGCTGATTCAAGGCCCGCTGGGAGTGTTCTTGCAGCAAGCATCTAGCTTGCCTGTAATGGAATTATACCATTAAAGCAATTTCAATTAGACATACATTATAGTGCACAGGTGTCTAAGCAAACAGTATGCAGGAAGCCTCCTTCCCCCAGGGACCCACATCCGGGTGAAAGGTGTGTAATTGGGAGACTTTCCAAAGGGTCCCACAATTGCACCAAAAAGGTGCCAAAGAAATAAGCAAATCATCATGCTAGAGTGGAAGGAGGAGTGTGTCTGTAAGGAAAAAAAAGTGGTCTTCACTTGCTGGTAGCTAATTCCAAACTTCCACCTTTTCTGGTTATGAGGTGAAGCACTGTCCCGTGCTTCATTCAATAATCACTTCAAGTCTGAGGTCTTGGTCCATGACTCTTGGTCCGAGTCTCATGGTCCATGATAGAAAATCCTTTTCTCCTTTGGAAACTGCCTGACTGTCTTCCATGGAACAAATATTCAGTGGTCCCTTGGTCCGGCTGAGACTCTGAGCCAGCTGGGTGCCTGGAGAAGAAACAGATGCTCACCATCTACTCTTGGAATAACAGTCCAGACTCCCAGAGAGCTGGCACCAATAGTAGCTGGCTGCAGTGGGATATCTTGCCAGCTCTCTAGCCAAACAAAACCTTTGGTGTATTACAAGCAATACTAGCCTCCCTGGAGCAACAGGGTATCAAAATTTCATTTAAATTTACATCAGGATAAGCTTTTCCAGTCTACTGCTGAGGTCACCATTATACACCCAATCTGACCTGCAAGGACCCTTTCTCTGAACGTGTTGATAACTTAGGGGAAAAAAATGAGAGCACGGTCTCTGCTTTTGCTCTCCTTGCAAGACTGCCAATGAGGCATCTAATTAATGTCAGTTATGGTTGATGTTTTTCTGAGGGGGAACTGAATGAAAGATTTGCTAATTTATTTCATCCAGGGCCTACCAAGAAATATCAGACTCTAGAAGCTATCAGTCAGTGCTGAGCTGAACTGGATTTGAAACAGCAAGCTATAGATAAAGACTTCCCAATCTCCTCTCCTGTCCTGCCTCCTGCTGATCACCCTCATTAATAAATTCTTGTATTAGTGGCAAAAATATGAATCAGACTGAACTCAGGTAATGATAATACTGGCCTGAAAGAAGCACTGCCACCAATTAATGCGGGATTTTTCTCAATGATTCAGCAAAACCCCCTCTGGTCTGTTTCTTTGTGGGCCTGGATTCCCCAGCATGGGTCTCTATTTTCCCATGTCTGTGGCAGCCAACACCTTGGGAAATTCCAGTTGCAAATAAACAACTTGGTGCTTGAGCTCAAAGTCAGGTTCCTAGTCACAGGGCCATTAAGAATTCATACTCTCAATAAACTGTCTCAGAATAATTTCGGGCGCATTCAACAGAAGTGTGTTGCAGATCCACCTGATCGCGGTTGGCACCACTCTTAAACCCTGCATGCTTCTGCTGTAGGAACACCAACACTTATCCCAGAGTCTCAAAAAATGGGGTAAGAGGGATGACATGGCAGACAGACCTGCTCTCCACTTAATGTTTATTAAGGAACACACCAGAAAGCCAAACAAAAGGATATTTTAGTTTGCAGCCTGCTATCTAATTTCCCTACATAGCAGATATAAGTCAGATGGCTTGCTTGCTTAGTTACCTTTCACCGACCACTTAAAAATAACAATCCAATGATGCACAGACCACAAGAAAACCACTGTCTAGTCATTCGCTGCCCTACATGAAGGACAGTTGATGCTGCCACCTGTTACACCTTTTTTTGACAAGTTAGTAACCTGAGTAGACCTCCCTCACACATCTCCACAGTTATGGAAAAAGCAGGCTACTTACAGCTTGGCTGAAGTTGCTCCAGGCAGATTCTTGCCATTGCTAGTCATCTGGAGGCTGGCTCCCAAAAGCGGAACAGCCCGGACAGATGGGGTGGCTACTGCTCAAGGCATCAAGGCTAATAAAATGCTACCACAGTATCTGACACCTGACAGCAACTGTAGTGCTCATGGCCTTAAGAGAGGGCAGAGCATTAGATTGGACCAAACGGCTTCCAGACCTCACACCGCTCCAGAAACAACAGTGTATACTGGAGAGCTGCAGGACATCACCTGACAGATTATGCCATTTTACAGCTCTAGAAGATGAAATATATTTGTGACAGCCATCAGAAACTACAAAACACACAGTAAATCACCTTCTTCTATTTTTGGTGACATCTTAGGTGTATATAAGATATCTTCCAAAACTACTTATTTCATCCTTATCATGGTTTTCTTTGAACCTTGCTAATCACCACTTCTTAGCATACAAAAGAAGAGTCAAAGCAGAAGGTCCAATGCTTTAATATGGGCTGTTGACTGCTCTTTTCTAAGTCTTGATCAAATGCACATTGGCCATTTCTATGGCTGGGAATTGTATTTCCCGTTTGGACATACACAGCGAAAGAAATCTTTTTTAACCTGCATATCCTCCACTGCAAGGAGCCCTGCAAATCCTTTCCTCAGCACCAGTGCTCTGAGAGAAGTCCAAAAAGGTTGCGCTTGAGTAAAATCACCTCTTAGTAAACACCGCCCCTCCCCCAGAGAATGTGCTGCTCCTCTGACAGTGCATCCTGCTGGCCCTTAAGGGATAATTCATGTGCAAGGCTCCAGATTTAATTAGAAGGCTTCCAATTTTAACACTACCAAAGGATTAAAATAATTGGAAAAAAGTAGGCAAGCTGTGCGCCCTTGAGGCTTTACAAACAGCAAAGGGTGAAAGGGATACAGCCCAGGCAAGATGGAAAATTCCACTGGTTCTCAACCGCTCTGCCCTTAACCTCAAATATTTTGCAGACTGTTAATGTAATCTGCAACCCTCCCCCAGCTAACCTCAAGGCTCAAGAAGGGCTGAGGTTATCACCTCATTTCCGAAACTGCTTGTGGAGGGAAACAGCTGGAGTTGTCCAGCTGTTCCCCCAAATAAAGGAAATGAATGAAAAGGAAGTCCTGTGAGTATGCGTGAGGAGGGGGGACTTTGCAAGTGCTGAGAGCAACTGCAGAGAAGGCTGCTCTGAAGGAAGTGCCTTTAGAAGAATATCTATTTTAATGGGAGCTGCAGCGAAACAGGTTGGGAGCAATGAGATTGCCTGCGGTTTCCACAGAAGGATTGCTGAGGGAGGCTCGGAGGGAGCGGCAGGGAACCGAACCAAGGAAAGATGGCAGTGGCTGCACAGGCTGTGCTCATAGATGAAAGACTGTGAGCCTTGCAGGTGACTGTCCATAAAGCACTCAGATGGCCAAGATATCAGAATAGAATCCAAACAGCAAAACGGCTTTGTTTGTTGGGCCAGAATACTGTAAATTGCATGCAGAGTTGAGCCAGCACCTGCTGTAAATCCATTCAGGAGCTGGGGCACCCTGGACTGTCATTTAAAACCTGGCATTATTGCAAATGAATGAAAGGGAAGGATGATTTCAATGTGGTACCCAGCTGAATCAGAGACTGATCATGCCTGGTCCTGTTCTGCAGTTCAGCTTAAGCATTTCAGGTCCTTACAACTTTCGCTACTCTAGTTCAGAGCTCCACAACCCCCTGTGCCCAGTGCCTCAGCTCAGCCACTGCGCACAGACTGACCCTCTTCTGGGACTGACCCTCCTGCTACTCCAGTCCTGTCTCGTCTTGTTTGAGATTCAGTCTTGAACTCTCTTCTTTCTCTTCCAGTCCAAAACCTCAGTGGAGTAAAAGCTACTGACTGCAGCAAAATAGTGTGAATAAGTCTGTGGAGGAGTCTGCACCAGCAGGACATTTTGAGAGCATCAGATGAACAAACTCGCTTGACGTGACCTTGTCAAAACCTAATCCCAAAGCTCCAGAGGTGAAATGCTATTTCACACTTCCACTGCCTCCCTGGCTGCTGAATGTTTCACGACATCTTGGGTTTGGCAACAGGAGGCTTAAAACTTCTGTTTCTGATAGCTGGTGAATACACAGACTCAGCTTCAGCCCATCTGCAGCTGTAACAAGAAAAGGGGAGAGAGCTGACACAAGTGTCCCTGAAGCACAGAGAAAGACACGGTCTCCCTTGCTTTGAACAACTTATAAGGCAGCTTGTTGCACCAAACTACTGTATTTCTCCAGGACTGACAGATTAAAGTGGCATTTGAATAGCTTGAAATGCTTTCAGGAAAGCTTTAGAGATTCACAGAAAAATAGTATTTTTCTCCATCCAAACTCTTTAAATTCTCCCTGGCTATAGATGCTTAAGTCATTTTTGCTTTAACCCACAACATTTCTATTTGAAGCAAGCTTGTAACACAGGAACCTTGCACAAGAAAAATCTCCAAATTAGAATTCAGAGAAATTGCTTATTGGCTGATTTCCAGTGAGAGTGCATTGCCCCAAAATGAAGGAATAGAATAGTTAGCCTTTCCTGAGGATAATGTGAGTCTGAGTCCTGCTGGCTAAAAAAGACAGGGAAGAGTCCCTTTAACAAAAAATGTGGATAGATTTCCTGATTCTAAAAAACAGAAAGAACAGCTTAAAATGCTACCACTGAAACTTACTGACATACTGACAAACTTTGAGTGGCGCAGAGAAGTTAATCCAACTTTCAACATCCACCAAGAGTCACTCAAAATTCTGTGGAGCATGTAGTGGTGAAGGTAGGGATGTGAGAAATTTGCCTTAGATCTGCTTGGGTAAAATATGTTATACAGATCTATGTCTTATAATTATGATCTCTAACTTCATCGAAAGGTTCAAAATCCTTGAAAATTCCAGTACCCACAAAAGGCAAAAGTTTTGATGAGGAACAATTGGAGTGTTTCTCTCAGAAATCAACGGTCTATCACTAAATAAAAAACTCCTCACCTAAGTATAAAGCTTTTTTATTTTTCTTAAGTAAGAGTATATTGTAGCATCTTTTCAAGCATACCTCGCATCTAGAAATGGTAGCTATATCTGCATGTAACTGATTCGCAGCAAGCCAGTGATTTTCCATCCCTATTACATCCCCAGCAGCCTGCAGTCTGCCTGTGTGGTCGTGTTCGAAGGTTCTGGGGAGAGGCTGCGACACGATCTCCAGAACAGCTGCCTCTGCACCAGAGGCCCCCTTGGAAGGATCACTATTTTCAGGGATTCTGGTCTTGAGACAATGCTAGACTGTCCCTTAAAACACGCTAAGTCTGCTTCCACTTGCAAGAAGACGACATACAAGAAACTTTGGTGAATAGCAAAATGATCCCATCTACGTATCAAGCGGTTACTGGAAAAGGACTGGGATACCATTAGGGTTAGCTCACTCAGCTCGCTGAAAACTAATGATGTGCAGAGAGTTCTTTCCTACAAAAGCTTCGACCTGCAAGCAAAAGTCTCATCTCTGAGATTCTCCTTTACCAAGCAAATATTCATCAGGAGATGTGGGAGAAAAATGCATCATGTGTGAGACAGATGCAAGGCTTTGCTGCTGGAACTTGGGGTTGCTGCAGAATATCATGCTGAAAGGCACAGGCCCAGTCTGTAACAAACCATTACCACGTCCTCCCCACAAACTGTGATTAGTTAGGGTTTCATTCTTAACCTTCCTGGAAATGTCAGAATTGCCAGTCCGCCTTTACTGACTTGCTACCAGGTCGCAGGTGTCTACATATCCAGGAAGATTAAAATCCATAAAATTGCTCCTTTCATCCCCTCCCACTTCCACCCCAGCACAGTAATACAGACTCGGAAATATTCCCAGAAAATCCTGTTACCAGCTATTGTCTTTTTATCCTACTGTTGGTGACCCTGACAAATAGAAATCTGAGACAATATAGTCTATATAACAGTATAGGCTATAGCCCATTCTTTAAGCTTTGTGGAGCCATGAAGCCCTATTTCTTTACAGCAAGGGAGCAACTTTTGATGGCATGCCAAGTAGTGACTGGAGCTGGTTGGAATTTTTCATTCAAAGTTGTTTTTAGCCTGGTTTACTAAGGAAACAAGGCATAAGAAACCCAGTTCTCCTTTTGTCTCTTTACCATCCCAACAAAACTTTGATTTTGCTGGCCAGCTTAAACCAACTTGAAGAGGGATTTTTGGCCCCAGGCTGTGCAGCTTGTTCAAGTTCAGAAAAAAATCAGTGTCTGGGTATAGTATAGAAACCCTGCTAAGTGCACCCGTCCTGTGCTGAAGTAAAGCTGCAGTGTGAGCTTGGGACTTAGCAGATACCAGAGACTATGGAAGAGCATATTGTTATAAATGCTTCCACTGTGAGAAAATCTTTGAAAGCTACTTACATCTTATCACTCATCAGAGAAGCCTGTCAATATTGAAAGAATCATAGAAAGCCACACATCACTAGTCTAATGGTTAGTTAATAACACGGTTAACTAATAACATGGTTATTAGTTTGTTTCATTAGATTGCTTTTCAGAACTGTAATGTTAACTAACACCAGATTTTCATGGAAATAAATATTTTTAGTAACTTTTTTTGGTGTTGTATGACTGACGTTCTCAGGTTATTAGGGAAGCGCGTAGGACTCTCTATTTGAAAAAAAGCCAAGAAATTTCACACAATCAGATCTGAGACTGGGACCTAGGCATCCTGGTTTCTGCCCCTCCAGTACTCTGCATTGTCCCTTCTGCCCATTGGAGACCCACCCTCTCTCCTTTACAGCTAAAGCCGTTTACAGCAGGTTGCTTTTTACACACATACTCATTTTTACCAAGCATAACACGGCATGTGGGTGGTATTGCATTGAGGATCATAGTTCTGCTGAAAAAGTTAAGAACATGAAATCAGTCCAGTTGGAAACCAACACCATGAAGAGGCTGAAAATGCTGACACTTAGTTTCAGCTTCCAGCTGGCTTTGACACCTACAGGTACAATCTAGCCTCACCGATGCACCTGCTTGTGACCCCAGCTATACTTGTACCCTGCACACAATCCTTGCACAACATACAAGCACTGATGTGCCCAGTCCCAGATACACTCCAGACCAGTAGCACCAATTTGCTCTGGCCTTGCTGCCACTTCTGTGAATAGCTTCTAGGTTAATCTTTGTACAAGGAGCGCTGCATCGCTCTAGCTTTAGAGTGTGAAGACTTGCACAACAGTTCATCCTCCAAAGGAAATGTCAGGATATTCCTGCCATCACAAGGTGCAGTCCATGATACAAAATAGTCAATACGTAGGCTACTGCTGGAGCTGTGCCTGCCTCATGGTTCATTTCTAGTCCACGCAGATACTAGAAGTTGAAACTTTTTGCCTTACACTCCTTCATTTTCTTTCTCTCTCTCCTTCTTGGCCTATGCAGAGATAGGCCACTTTGTGAATTGTCTTGTTGTAAACCACACCCTGAGGAAGCTGGAGGGAGACACAAAGCCTTCTCTTTAGGAACAACCCCTGTGTTACAGGAGCTTGTAATATACACAAAGACTGTTAAGGACCTCTTCTTCAGGTGTCTCTGTCAAAGGGGAGAGCTTTCACTTGATCTGCTTTTTCCTTCGTTATCATCTTTACTCTGGGCAGATTTTTCTTTCATGCAAGTTGTTGAGCCCCCAACAGAAACCAATCCATGTAACAGAAAGAAAATCATTCCATATATGTAATGTTGCCCTTTCATCCATCAAAGGAAAGACTAAGCATGAGGAAGATGGGAAGCTTGTCTAGGGAAACTCAGCCAGGAGCTGTCAGGCTGTAACCGTCTCCCTTTCAAGCTTTTGTGTTCTTAACATCTATCAGTATCAAGCTGCTCTGGGCCTCTGATCTATATCCAGTACCCTTTCTAATCTGCAATCTACTTAGCAGAAGAGTATTCAAAACCCCAGGAGAGGTGCACACTTTGGAGCCACATATAAGAAAAGGATCATCGGACCTCATCCTAAGAGAAGACTATCCTCCCAACTCCAGCAATTGTAGCATCTCCAGTAAAAGGGCAGTGACCACTCTGCAGGCACATAGTGCCAGACTTCAACTTGCTTTGCCAGTTACTCATTCCACTGGCATAAAAGGCAACAAATACCCACCCACAGAAAGGAGAAAAGGAAAAGAAGAGGAAATAAAACCTAGTTGGACTACCTGAAAGTAATTCTACATGTGCAGGGTTGAAAGACCTTGTTAATTTTATGCAACAGAAGAGGCCAGATGGCAACTGAGATACTCTGAGAGGTTCACCAATTGCCAGAGAAGAAGTATCTCGGGAAGAGATCAACTGGGCAGTTTGGTCCTTAGGCCAGATACAGAGCACACACAAAGTAAGGACAGACAGAGGGAGATCGGTCCCTTGCCCTGTTGTGGATGTGAGCTCATGCTGGTTCTGCTGGCAGTCCTAATCTCTCCCACCTGGAAATGGTAGCCATATTCCATGGATTATCACTTTGTTCAAATTGTCGTGTTCTTTTCAGCTGGATGGAGGATTTAGTTGTCACACACTTTTGAGTCAACTTTGTGTTCCTTATTGTGCAGCTTGCAGTAAGAAAAGGAGATGGTCAGGGTCTTTGGAAGGGATGGGAGAGGGAGATTTCTGTCTTTCAATCAGTGCAGTTAACAACACTCAAACACCACCTTCATGCACTGCTTGCAGCCTCTATACCACAGAGCACTCCAAGCTTTGGCATGATAAGTGAGAGTAAATACTGCAATAATTCACATGCTTCCCTTCCCCCATCCTGACCTTAATGGAAACCACATGAGGAACACAGGACACAGGGGAAGATCACTGGGAAAGGCAAAGCTATGCAAACAATTAGCCACTGAACTGATGGCATGAAAGCCTGGCAGCCGTCTCACACCTCTCCCCTGCCAGGGAGCCACCCTACCTCTAGCTCTTCATAAGTACAAGCTGCGCCTCCTGTCACTGCTTCAAGGTGGCAAGACAGTGAGAACACACTGGAAGAGAGACAGAAGGGGCAACTTGGCCCTCCTGCTCCCAATCCTTCTCCTGTTAGTGGGGAATCTGCTACCTGCACATCCCCAGTGGGATACTGTTATTACTATTACTAGACTCTCAAGCAGACGTTCATTTTCTCCTGACCCAAAAAACATGAACAGAAGAAAAGAATTTCTTCAAACTTTCCAAAACAATTAAACTTCAAACAGAGACCAAGCCTGAAGCATTTCAGTCAGAAAGCAGATGTTTTTCAAAGCTCTGAACATACATCAAAATGGGGTTTAGAAAGTCCTGAAGGAAGTATGCAACTACTTTTACAAAGCTATCATGCTCAAAAGGGAATTAACAGCCATAAGAAGAGATAATCCACAGGGTGAAGCTGACCTACAATGATGAATATGATTCTCTACAGACTATGTACCAAATGACCGAAACAATGATTGACTCTTGTAGAATTAACTGGGTTAGCACAGTTCATTAAAGAAAGGCTGGCGCCATCTTAAATAATCTCTAATATACCATCTTCTCATATACTTTCCCATTCGTACAATTTTCAATAGAAGGTGACATGAGTAATTACTGTGACTCAGGCACAGGGGGGTATGGGAAAGCATATCTATGTGTGGTGTGTTTATGTCTATGCATATAAGCATGCATGCCATATGGCTGCCCTTCTCACTACCTTTTCATTGCATTCAGTGGATTATTGACCTCAAATGACATTCTTGGAGGATTCTCTCACTCAGTAACATGAAGGAGCTCAGACACCTTCCCTGGAATCTCTAACAAGTTATGAAGGAAAGATGGTTTAGAATTAGTACTATGCTCTGAGTCGTGGGGCTTCAGAGCTCAGATCACAACTTAAACGCTGCCTTCCTGTGTGCCACAGGGTGTGAGAAACACCTAACCTTGCTTTCCCTTAATTTCCTTCTCTAAAATAGAAACAACGGCATGCACTTAAAAAGAGTACTGTCTGCAGCTCCTGAGAGCTTTGAAATCCTCAAAAAAAAAAAAGCAAGGGGAAAAAAGACATTTTTAGGTTATTTTGAAGGATCAATTGATAAAGATGATGCCAAAAGAAAGAGAAAATAAAAAATAAGGTTCAGTTTGTAAAAAATATTATAGGGTGAAGAAAATGTGAATTTTATTAACTGAAGCTCATCTATTCAACTAACCTTGGAACTGAAGCAACACTGGAAACAAGAAAGATGATTCTGTATCGATCATGGGATTCATTATAATTTTTCAGTGTATGCATTTGAAAGATGTGATGTCTACAGAAGTGCTCCCTAATGTATAAAATCCACTAGCTGCCACTCTCAATTAAATGTAGTTAATGAGATCTCTGTTCACCCTATAGAGAAGAGGGTTGTGTCTCCATAGTTCATTGAAAATGGAGTTAAAACATGGCTGGGATTTTAATTGGTTATTGTGGACATCATCAGGACGTGTCTCCCATGATCCGTCTGGTGTATATGAGGTTCATAAAATCCAATAAAGCATTTAAACAAAATCCAATAGATGCCTGAGGCCTTGGGCTTTAATACCAGAACATGAAGCAGACATACACAGAAATGACAACTGACAGGGTGTCCCTTACTGATCTATACATGACAAAGGAGAAGTAGCTTTCACAGCTTTATCCCCCTCCCTTAGATGTAACAGGGCATGGTTTTATGCCATGTCGAACAGGTGCAAGAGAAACAAGTTAGAGCTGTCGTGCTCTATCATGTGCCAGAAAAAGGAGGAAGAATCTTCTGGGAGCTGCCAGGGGGCAACCATTTGCTTTTTCTTTTTGAGACTCATGGGAAACAAATGACCTGGAGGAAGGACAGGGCTATTGAGGTGATTCTAGCAATTGGAGATTGAAAAGGGTGGCTGCTGGTGGTGACAATTCGGACTGCGTTGTTTCCTACAGTTTTCTGATCAGAGATTCTTACAGTCTGGTTTTAAATGAACGAGTTCACCCCTCACCTCTCTGTGGGAGACTTTTTCCATAAGATGACAGAATGCAAGGTGGTTTCAGCTGAAATTCCTCTTCACATTATTTTATGCCTGGGCTCCTAGTTCATGCCCAGAAACATACTGACCTCTTTCACTAGCTTGTTGAGAGTTCCCTTCTCTTCTGGAAAGGGTGCAGGAAGAAAGCTGAACTGGGGGATCCCTGCCTGACTTTTCTTGGAAATTTATTTTTCTGCCGGTCACCAGTTAAGAGGGAAAAAAAGCAAAACAAAAAAGCCAACATTGCAAATTCAGCACATTTTTTCATCTCAAAGGGTCTAAAAATACTCTGGAATTATTGAGCTGAAAATCACAGTTATAATAAAGTGGAAATGATCCCATCAGGCAAGACAGGCCAGCTGTATCATTACTGTTGCTGGGCTGAATCCTCAGAGAGACCATTACACCATCAGCTGAGCAATTACAAAGACTCTAACTGCACTCCCTGCAATAACTATCCTTAAGTGGGCACTGGCCTAACAGATTGTGCAGCAGCCAGACAAAAAGCTGAGCTGAGCGGCTGGGAAGGGGGGAAGGGTGAAGATTAGATGCCTTGTAGCAATAAGCTGAGTGCTACTGTATATTGAGTATTAGCGATGTTCACTCACCTGTTTCTTGTTCTGATTTCCTATGGATCCTCATATTTGGGATTCTCCTCAAAACACTGCTTTGATCCACACGGGACAGCAGCCCCCAAGCTCCCTCTTTAATCTGTATGATTCTTACAAGCTTCCAAACTTTTCAGCTGTGTCTTGAGTATGGCTCCAGAGGCTATAAGTTCCCAGAGAGCTCTACTGACTCAGGACAAAGAAGCTGCCACGTTAGCTAACAGCAGCTTGTTAGCTGGTCAGAGTAACCAGCTAAAACAGGAACCACAAGTTACAGATGGCAGCAGTAGCACATCTCATCCTGCTGTAACTGAAAGGAACTTTCACTGTGATTAGCTCAGTTGGCTCTGCTTACAGCAAAGCTAAGTTTGGCCCTTTCCCTTTTCTATATTTCACTCTCATTTTTTTCTTCTGTTCTCCTTTGCTGCTGGTACAAATATTCTTTGCAGTTCCTGTTGAGAAATCCACTATCACATCAGCTTCATATCTCATCTGAAAGCATCGCTTTCCTTTCTCTCTAATTTGTGGGCTGGTTCTGTCCTGCAGTGTGATTCGGCTGCACTGTGGTAGATTCCACTTTTTGGGATTACTTTGTTTTGTTTGGCATGGAGGGGGCTGCTGTGCAGCAAGGGAAGGGCAGGGGAAGAGAGCTGCTGATTCATTGCAGCTGTTTAAACAATCCAATCACCTCATCCTCTCCTTTCCTTCCAAAATCCCCACTCAGCATTTCAAGGCCAGCCTGGGCTCCTGCTTGCTTTTGTTTTCCTGCCCCTTAAGGTTGTGGCAGCAGCAGAAGTGTGTTCTTGAGTCGTGTTTTCTCCAGCCAGGGTCCACAGCCAGGTCCTGTAAAATCCAGACCCACAACTGAGAATAAAAATACAGCACCAGCACTTCAGCTCCCCATACCTAGGGTTTCATGGGCACTGATTCAGTGGCTGAGCGCAGGCTGCGTTTATTGCCATGTCCAGGGTGATTTTGCAGGGGAATTAGAAAGATATCTAGAGGGCACACCTTAGCAAAAACTCCTGGGATTAATCACATTGCGCCAGGAATATTTTTGTGTTTCCTTAAAGGAAATTTTGGCAGAATACAATAATTTAAATTTTGGAGGGGAAGAAAAACGTACTTGGAGTACCAGGAAAAGAAGTCATTCTTCTGCAGGTTATGGAGGAAGCTTTGGCCTGCCAAAGACCAGATACTCCACACATTTTCAGAATCAGCTTCTCCTGAGACCAGTGGACAATTATGGTATGTATAGCATGGAGACACACGCATTGAATCCTAACCAAAAAGTCTAGGGAGAAAAACAAAAGGACTCCGAGATAAAGATTGGTATGCATAGGACCTGGGTTCTAGAAATGCCTGTAAGAGCAGGGATTAAGATTTATGTACACAACTCCTGTGTTCCTGCAAAGTGAATTATGTGACCTTTGGTTTGGTAGCTGTTAGGAAGAGCTGGGAAACTTTGGGGCACTGACAAAGAACAAGGAATTAAAGAAATATAAAAGGTATTTTATGTCCTGGACTAGCATGGACTGGGCACGTGGACAACAACTGCAGCGTATTTACAGAACCTGTGGTCTAGCAGGTGATCAAATAGATTTTAAATCCCTGGATCCTGCTTCTGCTCCTGATTTGAACAACACACTGCAAGTTGCTTCACTACTCTCTGTTTTCCTCTTGCCTTTCCTTTGTCTTATTTAGCTAAAAAATGTCTAAGTAAAGGATGTTTGGATGCTCCTATAGCAGCATCATGAACTTCATCAGCACCTCCAGACAGCTTGGTAATAATAATAATTGAATGTACTTTCTAAAGATCACACTGATTAGTACATTAGAGACAAATAGGAGAGAGACTTACCAGGATGCTGGGAGATAGCTAGAGGAATAAACATCTCTAGTACTGTGTGCAAGATAAACTGGGATTATCAGGTTGACACAGAGCATTTATGCTTTCCCCACAGAAGGACGTTATCATCTTCAGATTATGTGCAGAGACTGGGTGGAAACAAAACACTATCAAGTGAAGGCAAAAGGAGACTTCCTACGTGTGACTGTGGTTTGGGACACGCTTTCCCAAGTACTTGGCGTCTTTCCTTTCTTATTAACATGAGAAGGAAAGCATGTGGAAGATGAGCTCTGCATGGGAAACTAGTGTATAGCTTTGGGGCCTGGAAGAATGAAGTTATGTGCTGGAACTTCACTCATACATGAAAGACCTCTGGAGGGAAGGCAGAAGCCAGGGAACACTGAGAACATGCTCTGCACTGCCTCTCCCTAAGGACTGGTGTCTGGATTTGATCATAAAGTGACCGTTTTTTCGTGAATTGTATGCTCTGCTTGTGGATGAGAGGACAGTGGTGAATATTGTTTTACCTTGAAAACAGAAATGTTTTTGACACAGTCTTCCATAGTATCCTCATAGTCAAACTGGTGAGCTTTGATTTGAATAGGTGGACTATGAAGTAAGTGGAAAATAGGAGGAACCTCCAGGCTCAAAGCGTTGTGCCTCATGACTAGTGGTCCCTAGGGATCAATACTGGTGACAATACTTTTTAATGTCAAGTGTTTTCTATGTTCATAAACTGGACTTTGGGACAGAGTGCACCTCAGCAAGTTTGTGGATGGTACCAAATTTGGATGCTAGAGGACAGGGCTGTTTATTCAAAGGGACATGGACAGGCTGGAAAAATGGGTTGAGGGGGACCTGATGAAGTTTGAAGAAAGACAAATTCAAAGTCCTGCAGCTGGTACAGGATAATCCCATGCAAGAGCAGCAGTTTGAGAATCTATTTTTTCAGTCAACGCCATTTGTCCTGACCGCAGCCATGGAATTCTTTCATTCAGTGGACACCAGCTGGATAGAAAGCAACTTTGCAGAAAAGGGCCTGGGGACCCTAATGGAAGACAAACCTAACATGAGGCAGCAATGTACCTTTGCAGCAAAAGCAGCCAACCATGTACTGAGCTGTATTAGCAAGAGTGGAGCCAGCTAGTCAGGGGTGATTATTCTCCTCCATTTGGCACTGGTAAGACTACAGTTGGAGCACTGTGTCGGTTTTGGGACCCCACCACAAGAGGGACACTGACATACTGCAGCAAGTCCAACAGAGGCCGCGTTAATAAAGAGAGCCAGAGCACTTGACAACCAAGGAAGGCTGAGCGAGCTGTGTTTCTGCACCATAATAGAAGAAGGTTAGGGGGAGATATTATTGCTGTCTTCGACTATAGAACAGGAATCCGTAGTGGAAACGGAGCTAGACTTCCCTCAGAAGTACACAGTGACAGTCTGAGAGGCAATGGACACAAGTTGCAACACAAGAAATTCCGGCTAGATATCAGGGGAAAAATATTCATAATGGGGGAGTTAAACACTGGAATAGGTTCCCCAAGAAATGGAGGAATCTCCATTCTCAGAGATACTCAAAACTTGAGTGGATACAAAGCCCTGAGTAACCTAATCAAAGTTCACCCTGCTTTGATTGGGGAGGCTGGACTGGATGACCTCCAGAGGTACCTTTTGACCTCAGTTGGTCTATGACTTTTTCCATAAAACATGGTCTTCATCATCCTGCATTCAGGCCAGAAGCATACCTGTAGTTTAAGACTAGACTTTCTATAGTACTGTCTTCCTCCTAATGGCCCACCAGGAAAGCCACCTCCTGAGAATATGGGAAACCTGGCTTAAGTTTTTTTCCCTGCTTTGTGGCCCGAGAGGCTCATGCATCCATGAGGCTTCCCTCGGACTCAGGAAGGCCTGGAATACCTTTGGTTTGCTGATGGAGTTTTTTCCACCACAAACTGCAGAAATCAAAAATCAGTGCCGCAGATGGGTGCTGGTGCTTGATGCACACAGAATCTATCCTGAGGGCTCCTCAGTACTGCAGACAAGGCAGGCCTTGCCTGACAGCATGTGTGCCAGCATCCTTGGATGGGACCAGGCAGTGTGGAAGGAGCTGGGCTTATTCCTGCCGTCAGATGACCACTGAATTTGCCTTTTTGTTTTGAATATGTGGAACAGCAGCCAAGATCCCACCAGTATATCTATTCGATCTCAGTCAGCATGGGCCTAGCTGGAGATTTGAGAAACCTTTTCAAAGAATGCCATTTTTCCTGACCACAGCCTGTGGTTTTCTTTCACTAAAGTTTCTGGGCAAAGAGCATGTCTCTCAGAGTAGTAATTCAGCCAGAAAGGACACTGAACTAAAGCTGTTATCTCAGAATTGGCAACATTTGCATTACACATTGGTATAACAAACAGTTGATGTAAGCCAAAGTAGAACCAGGCCCTTAGATATTTATCTAAATTAACAGAATCACATTACTGTTTTGGTAGTAGATGAATCGAAAGGAGTTCCATGTCTTATCACAAACCCTCCCCAATTCTCTCCCACTTTGCTAGAGGCTAGGCTGTTGGACAGGGTACATACCCCATCCCTCTTTCCTACACAATTGCTACCTCGCCCGTCTTGCACCAGTTGTCAGGAAAAATATGTGTTTTTGTTAAAGTCAGTGAAAGCTTGACTGAGAAAGAAATTAAATTGTTTCAGTTTGGATTGGTAGAATCCCATCCAGTGTGGAAACAGGCATCTTGAATATAACAAACAATTTAGGATTAAATTGCACACTTGGTTCCATATGATTGACTTCCCTGGGATTGTGCTGACAGAAATGAAAACAGAACTTAACTCCTCAGATTTCAATTAAGTAGATAAGTCATTGTCTATGCCTCCCTCCTGGTTACTTTGAGAAAAAAGTCCATTATTAACTTACAAGATTGTCAGACTTGGAATTCTACAGTTGTCAAGTTCTGTAATATAATATACACCCAGAAAAGATATTGTCAAACCTAAATGCAGACGTGATGTGAATGAGAGGACTGAGAGCACTCAATGCACCAAGCATGAGCCCCCTTGCTGTTGCCTCAATAACCCACCTCAAGGTATTGTTTACAGTTTTATCATCTTTTACAGTTTCATTTTGTTCCACACAAGTGCTTTATGCAGGAGTGTGTGATATGGGCTAGTCACTCCCTGTATCTGACCGCAAGAAGCCAGGGCATAGTCATTTGCAAGGTATCTTGCTATGAGTGTCTCAGTGTGCGTGTTACCAAGGCTCTCTGTAGACTCATTTGGCCTATTTACCTCATGTAGCAGTGCATATTTAAATTTAAATGGCAGCTAAAAGCTCAGGGTACTGACCTAATCATCATTCAAGTATTTTTCCCATTGTTTTTCTCTTTCTGTATCTGCTGCTGTAATAAATTAGCTTGCTGTGTAATGGGTTTTGGGTGTCGGGTTTTTTCCCCAGCACCCTCAATACATGTGAGAAGCACCAAAGGGCAGGGAAAGAGCACGCTACTCAGCAGAAAGGGACTTTTGTCCTCTTCACGAATAATATAGTAAATAAAGAAGCAGAATAGCATCTATACTGTGCCAGCAATACATCGTACTTTCAGACCTAATACTTTATGCTTCATAGGAAAATAAAATATTTCATTTCCTGGCTTTTAATCTGCTATAGACCAAACACAAATTTTATAAATTTTCTATGAAGTGAAAATCCTTATATTCCTCACTTTCAGAAAGCATTCATTCCAAGATTCTGGAATGTTGTTCTGAGTATGTTTTCACAGTATTTCAGGGTATGAGAGGAACTATGACAACTGCTGACATAAAGCTTAATAGAATAATGGAAATACTCTATTACATTTAATCACTAAGGGCACCTGCTACTTAGTACTGATTGAAGCAACTTATCTTAATTTCTAGATCAAGTGTCTTCTGTTAGTGCCTTAATGAAACAGTGTGACATACAAGAAAAATTACTTTGCTCTGCATATTGCCATTTAAAATGATTCAGGGGGAAAAATCAACCCAAACAAACATTTCAGTATTTTCCCTGTTTTGTAAACATCTCATTTTCCATGAAAAACCTTTTACAACAAAAGTGTCTCTTGGGCAACTTTAGTCTATGCACAATATGAGCTCATTCCTTTAAAAAAAAAAAAAGGCTCAGTAAAGCCCAAGCAGGAAGGGCGCTCTTATTTAATCTTTAGAATGTCCTATATCAGTGCTGTTCAAGTCACCTCATATTGATTTAAGCAGAGTAAGCGTAGGCTCCCCCTACTCCAAAGTATGAATATTCTCACTGCCAAGCTGCACCAAGTTAAAAATATCTGGTTTAGTTAAACAGGGTCGTAAACTACGTATAGTCAAGGCATTAAAACCAAAGATCTAGCTTGTCAAAAGCAGGGGCAAATTAGTAAGCATTACTTTGAAAGTAGAGATCAGATGGTAGGGGCTTTTGAGGAAGTAGGGGAAGGAGGGACCCAGGCACTGGCAGCAAGGAGGGAGAGAGAAAGGCAGCACATTGGTACCAGGAGGCTGCTGAGAAGCAAAGTGGGAGCCCTCACTGGCAGCTAATTCAGCTACTGAGCCATTCTGGAAGGTCTACTTGCACAGCCCTACTTACAGGTGGGCCCCACTGAGACTGCAGGAGCTAAAGAGCTTTCAAAATCAGTGTATATATTACACAGGTTTTCCATTTCTTTCCTCCTGTGCTGCTTCTCTCCTTTCTTAGTCAATCCCTGCAACGGATAGCAGTTGCGTTTTTCCCTCTGCTTCTTTGATTCTAGTCCCATTTCCTACTCTGGTGTCTCCCCTGAGGGCTGCTATTACCGTGCTCTTCCAAACCCCACCCTATTTTTGCCCTTTCCTCTCAAGGCTTAATTTCCCTGACTTTGATCCTTTAATTGGCTATTTCCCGCTTTCAGCCATTATGCTGCTTCCCTTCGTGCTGGCCACCATCCCATGCTTAATCTACATTTTGAAAAAAGGGTAAAGAGTAGACCAGAAACGGCACCCAGGAGCATGCAAGCGTGCTGAAAGGGTAAGACTACGTCAGAAAAGCAGGAGCACGTATCAATTAATGAGGAGCGTTTGCAAGTCGCCCTTACCTGAGGCTTTCTTATGAGCAGCAAACTTCGTTGTCTTAGTCCAGCAGTTTTGCAGCTTTGCAGGATCTTGTAGCATGGAAGACTGTGCCGTCCACTGCTATACAGACTAATGAGATCTTCTGCAAGAAAGATTTTGTGCATAAAGATTTTAGCCACTGGCAGTGTCACAAAACAAAAAAAAAACCCAAACAACTCAGATATTTCAGCATACTGTAGGATAAGGAGCTAAGATCAAAATTAAACAAAATTAAACCCTTATAAACTAATCGCAGATGTGCAACAGCTAGTAAGGAAAACATTTGCTAGTATGTGGACATCTTTGAAATTTCCCATATTTTGGAGAGGGAGATGCATACAACCTGGAAGAAACTTCCTGCAATATTGTAAATCCAGCTTCAAGTTCTTTTTCTACCTTCCAGGTGACCGTCAGACAGTACTGGAGTCTTTCTCACTTTCCTGATATGAGCTGAAATTTAATTAAATCCAGCACACTCATAAAATATCTCCCCAGAAAACCCCAATATGTCAAAAATTCCCAGCCACTTCTAGAAATAATTCTTAGGACTTGGAATAATTTGCTACATGATTCTGACGTCTTCAATCCATTAAACTGGTGGGGGGGAGGAGAGATTAAAATGAGAGAGAACTATAGTTTATAAGGTATCAGCAGGGGAGTAAAAAGGGAAGCTGAGATGAGAAGGGACAGGGAAGGAAGAAGAAAGAAGCATGGGATGCAGAGCAGCATGGATAGCTAATTCTCTTCCTAGGACAGGCCAACAGCTAGATTTTTTTTCCAAGAAGGATCGGCCCACCTCACAGCTGCTCAGAACATGAGCTGGGGGATGGGAGGGGAAGCAGGAAAAATAGCAGTTCACTGCCAAGCAGAAATTGCACTGGAAAACAGGCGCCTGGGAACATGCAAGATGGGATTTGCAGGCACAGCTATGCAAGATGGAGAAAGAAGCCATGTTCTGTAGTGTAGGGAAGGCCACCGAAGAGAGCTCAGGTGTCCAGTGTGATCTTCTTTCTTCAGAGATAATTCCCATGATTGGAGAAGAAAAACGAAAATTGCAATAAAATTAACTGTTATTTTTATAGCAGCATCTACTCTGTTGGTGTCTACCCTCACAGTTTCAAGTCTCCCTGGCCATCAGTTGCATGCTGTACCTTCACTGCACCTAGGCAGTGACCCAAGTCCAAATCCTCAACCTATTTGCTGCCACAAAGCACTTTACCAGGGCACTTCCTCCCATTGCAACAGATCTTCTGGACAGTAGATTTCATGGATCTGTTAACCTTGTGGATTTCTAATTGGGTGGGGCCATGTAAAAACACAGACTGTTCATCGTTCAGGACTTGTTTGCTCTCATGATATCACAGTCTGGGACTGATATTTCAGGGAATGGAACCAGCCAGAAAGAGCAATAGCTTAGTTTTCCTCACGTTTTGTATATACAGGAAGAACTTACATTATAAACACTGACTGAAGTTCAAAAAGAGAACTAGTCAAGTTAGTGTAAGAGACATTTCCAAGTGAAAACATGGGGTTTCGAAACTTTAAGAAGAAAAGAAATACTTGCAGGAAATTTAATAATTACAAAAATTTTCAAAAAGCAGGTAAAAATCCCATCTTCCTTTTTTTCCCTTCCTAGTAAGAAAAAATGGAAGCGAGAATAAAAAACCAAGACAAATTTTCAAATGTGAAAATTCATATTTAACTTTGAAATTGAATTCTGATCCAAAAACAAAACTATGATAATATTTTAGACAAACACATGAATGTTTTGTTTATGAAACATTTTCTGAAAAGAAGCAGTGTGAACAAAACATGCAAAAAGAACTTTGTAGACAAGGTATGCATTTTTCAGATAGTGACACTATTTTTTATTTTCAACTTGAAGTCCAGCAGCAGAGATGAAACAAGCAATTTTCCCTAGAGAAACACGTAACACTGAAGTGCACAAGGTGAGAACTGTTTAAAGTCACAAAGATGGACACCAGCTTTGTGATAGTGTTAGAGGACAACTGGTGGCATTCTGTAAAAAAGGGGTTTAAGTTCTGTTTATCTAAACTGACAGCAATTAGAAGTACATTTCATCCTTATCTATCAACTGTAAAGCTGATCTAACTGGATAGGAGACCACTTTTATGGAGCACTGCTGCCCACAGTTGCACTTACACAAGCAAAGGCTAAGAGCCTTCCAGACATTACAGACTTTATGTTGCCTGAACAACACGTAGGCATTTGTGCTAGCGCAAACTGCACACGGAATGTTTTTCGATCCAGAATGGCAGCAGTTTACATTTTCTTGCACATCTTCAGAAGAAAGGAGTCCACAAGGGTCAGAACAACAAAGAATTAAACACAGCATGTCTGAGACAGGAAGAATGCAACCGTTATGAGTTACAACACTGTCAGGATTAACATGTCTAACAAAAAGTGAAAAGGAATCTTAAGCCATTAAACTGTCTAGCTCTTAGCTATTATATTTGATCCATAAACAGTACCTTCAACAGCACAGTGCCCTCTAGCACTCTAATAAAGTATTAACCACTAGTTAACACTTACCTTCCAAATTGCTACTTAGAAGACTCTTTAAGTCCTCCCATCCAAATACCTATCAAGAAAGAACATTCTATCTGAAATGGCTGCAGCCCCATTTAGAATCAATGTTTTACTTTCTTGAAATTGTTAACTCTTCCTCATCCCCAGAGGAAGCAAAACTATGACTCTTATTTTACTGGTTTCTAAATGAAAGTTTTGATTAAGCTTCCCCTTGAGTTTTCAACAACTCCTTATGACAATGCAGGTTACTCTCTGAAACAGAAATGGCATAAATGAGAAGTGGGATCAGAGTTTAAGAATCCATCTTTTTGACATGTGTCTAGGAGCAAAGGAACTACATGAGAAAAGTAGTGGAGCAATTTACACCATATAATAGGATCAGGGATTGCTGATAGTAATAGGTGGATATGTAGACTATATTAGAGTATGGTTACATTTAAGTCGGGACCTGCTGTGCTACTCCCCATATCAAAATGCAGTTTGACTGAATGAACTAGACTCTGCTGAGCATTGGCCGAGTGGAGCTAATTTACAGGAACAGGATGAATCTGAGCTGCTTTGATCCCAGATCACTAGAGTTGAAGATGACAAAGCCTGGTGTGTTTGTCCTGTAGATGGGGACCAGAGCATGACATGGTAAAATAATTTTAATGATACAAGTTCTCTCTTAAGATGCATGCAATAGTGGCCCACAGATAGATGCCCACTGTTAAGTGGTCCCAATGGCTAAGAGGGAGATTGTCAGAAAACAAGTCAGAATATAGTTGTGTACCTACTGCAGCCATTGGACAAGTTTCAGTGGTTGCCACATTTTCAAGAGGAACAGGGAAAAAGCAAGGAAATCCCAAAGGCCTTTGATTTGCAGGCCTATATAACAAGGCCAGGGCAAGGAGGCACCAAGTAGGGAACACACACGTTCATGCTCTGCTGACTTCTCCTGGTGCCCAGGGGAACAGCTGAGGGTGTGTAGCAGTGCAGATACAGTAAGACAAATGGGTTTGGTGAACTGGGAGGTATCTCAAGTGCCTGGATATCTTTCTATGGCTTTGTTGGCAATATTATCGGCAATATTCCCTGCTTACTGCAGGGGGGTTGGACTAGATGACCTTTAATGGTCTCTTCTAACCCAACACATTTTATGATTACACAAGTGCAATGCTCACTACATAATAAATTTTCTTCTTCAGTGGTGTGCTTCTCACTGCTTCTTGATTTGCTTCTGTAGGGAATTTAAAACTACTTCCAAGCTCACAATCTTGGTATTTAGACCCTCCTTGTAGACATAAGCATGGACCTCCTAATTGCACTCACCCAGAACAACTCACCCAGTTTCTGCGGCATGGAGGGGCTACGGAAACAGAGGAGATCCTCTGCTTTTCCTCAAGTATTTATTTTAGCAAGTTTTATTAGACTGTGCTTTTGAGATCCTATCAGTGCTTTTCCCCAGTCCTGTTTTGACCGTAGAGGACAACCCCTCAATGACAAAAGGAGAATGCATGCGATAGATAGCGTACAGAAACAGGAGACCTTTTTACCCCCTTTATTTCTAATATCTATGATATGGATGTCATACACAACAGATTACATCTATGGCTAAAAGCAACAGGCCACTCAAGGGAAACTGCACCAATACAGGCTGATTGCTGTCTCATTTAGTTCCTGTCTGTTCGGCCCTGAAAGAGGACACAAAGAAGGGATTGTGGAGACTTCAAGAAACATGGATGAGTTTTTCCCACAGTTTAGGATACTTACATGTTGAGAAGTTAGAGGTGAGTTTGGTTGGCGTACTCTTCCTTCCTTACCGGCTGTATCTTAGAAGTCAGGACCTGTTACTGTTAGCAAAGTGCATTCAGTCAGGGTGTTGGGAACTCTTTGCAGTCAAGAGAATCTCTGGGCAATGAGGAGTCAGTCATCTGCACCCAGCAAGCTGCTCTGTTTACTGATGGGGAAAACGACACACAGATTGCCCCAGTGGTGCTAGCATCTGAATCTCAGGGATTAGGTGGAATGCAGAATGTGGCAAAGGCTTTGGAAGCATGAAAGGGAATCACAGCCAGAAAATCCCTCCTCACACGGCCTCCCTGTATCTCCTCCAGTGGCCTGTAAGAGTTTTTTATTCCAGCCTCTGTTTTCAGTCTCTTTGGTCAGATAATAAAGGAGCAGCTGGAAAACAATTTCCTAAAGGCTGCGGTAAAATAAGCTCAGCCCAGCACACATGGAATATGACCGGAGTAATTCCCATTGCTTGCTGCAAGTGTGGTAAAGGCTTCTCTCAGATGAACTGCAAGATCTCTGAAGTGTTGTCAGCACCATTGATTAGACTGGAAATAAAAACTATAAAGACATCCTTTTTGAAAACACTCTGAGTGGTGCAGAACCCTGTGATACATTTCCAGACTGATGTGAGACTCCGTACCTATTGTATGGTTTGGATCTGTATAAATGCACTCTATAGTTCATTAATTGATTGAAGCTGGGACTGCTGTTAATTAACTTTCCATAAATCTAATGTATTTAAACAATCCCACAAAAGGCACAAATGACCTCTCAAAATACATTAGCACATGGAACTATTTTGGAATAAATCATGTGCTACTAGTGCTAGCTAGTGGACCTTGAAGTTGTGATATTATGTATGAAAAGCCTATCTTGTCTTTTAAAAGTCTCCTCGCATCTATTTTGTAGGCTTTTCCTTCCCCTTGAACCTTGAAGAGCTAAATTGATAGTACCAAGAGAACTTGGCTTTATAGAAAGGAGGTGATTAGTATTCCAAATCAAGCATTTAACCTCTCTGATGCATTCCAAAAACGCATTGTGGTATGTGACATTGCAAAGGTTTTATGAGCACAAGCTAGGGCTGCCCTGCATATCTCACTCATAGCTTTGCCAGATGCAGGGTGTCAGCGCAGCAAGAAAGGGCTGCTCTGCAAGGGCCTGAGGGTGACACCAGGGCAGGCAGGGCAGCACCCTCATCAACAGGCCTGCAGTACACAAGCAAGGAAGCAGAGCAGGTCCAGTGACTCTAACCAGGGTCAGCCTTAGCCCAGCAGTTGCCAGACAAGTCCACAAAGGCAAGGCGGGTCTCAAGTCAAGCCATGAATTCAAGTCACTGGGTCAGGGACCAGGCATTATCTGCAACAGAGCTCAAGACAAAGGGCCTGAGTTTAAAAGTGGCTCCCAAGCACTCTCCCAGGTCTCTCCAGGGGAGGAGACCCTGACAAGGCTCCACACAGCTCTCACAAAGCTTCTGTGACAGCAGCTGAACCCCGGGTTAGAGCTGTGCCTATCAGAGCTGGCCGTGGGCACAGGCAGCCGAAGCCCTTTGTGGGGAGGGGAGGGAAAGGTTGCAGAGCCTGTTGGTGCACTCTGGCTCTGGCATAGGGGAGGCCCCTAGATCTACTTCATGCCAATGACTCTTCTGTATCACTCCAAAGCCATCATGCATGTATTAGTATTAACACCACATTCTTTCTTCCTTTTCGAGATCTTCCTAATCTCAAGAGGTGGTAAATCTCAAATCAGCGGATGCTAACACCTCCATCAAGCAGTGCCCAGTGATCGAGGATAAGCTATTTCATCATGATCTGGAATATAATACACAGATCACTATTTACCAGCTCAGCAGAAGAACTGAATGAAACGTCCAGAGCAAACAAGCAAATTGAAAAAAAATCTGTAGCACTTTATGGAGACACAATCTGAAACAGAGACATCCACACCCATTCACACATCACATCAAAGGTTATTACAGAATTATATTTGTTTCTGCAGAAGAGAAAGAAAAAATGTTAGAAGTTTCCTTCTCACTGCATGTTTAGAACTTCTGATTCAATTTCCTCCCACTCTCCATTCGGTTTGACTCTACTAAGTATACCTTTCTCCTACATCAACCAATTAAGTAGCGTAACAGTCTCTGCGACTTAAACCCAGTCATCCATGGCACCTAATAGCTACTAAGAAGGCTCCTGTAGCATTCCTGAAATTGGATAAGGCTGCCTTGGAAACCTAAGGGACAGCCTCCTGATACCAACAGCACAACATACAAGAGATATTGGATATAAGGCATATGCAGTAGGCCCTGGAAACTGAACCTGGGAAAAATTACAACTGAAACACAGGCTGTATGCTGAAGAGTACCTTCTTTGCTGCAGGAAGAAAATAAAACAGAGCCCTTACAGAGTAAAACCAGTCAGCTACAAGCAAAACCATCTGTCTGAATCCTTGTTGTTGCTCAGCCAAAACTTCAGGAGCATGCATTAGCACTGGTAGCCAGACCCAGAATATTCGCCACTCCTATTACATCATGCAAGGAACATTACTCAGGTGACGGCACAGACAGACAGACACTCAGAAGATGATGAAGCTAACTGGCAACACCAACTAACGCTGTGTTTTGTCACAGCCCCTTTAGGGACTCAGATTCCAATATACCCAACAAACTCAAGTCAAGTGAGACTTGGAGATTAGCATCTGCTTGTCTGTTATCTAGAAGCTGTTGTTGATGGCTTCACATTCAAAACAATAAAATCTGAAACACTAAGCAGTCCAGCCAGACAACAGATTTTTCACCCTAGACTGAAAAATCTAAGAGAATCACAGAAAGAACCCCTGTTTAGAAACGAGAAATGTTAGCAGTTTTGTCAGTGGTAAAAGCCCACCTAATTACTGCTCTAGCCCTGTTTGGCTCTAGCTTGCTGTTTCTCCTTTAGAAGTGTTGAGATAATCCTGAAACTATGAGGGAAGAAAAAAAAAAGCCACCAAGAAAGAGAAGTGGAAAGCAGAGCAGTGCTAAGAATTTAATCTTTTGGTGAATAATAGCTCTGTGCAAACTCTGATTCCAAGGCTGGTGAAGTAACACATTACGGCGAGAGGAAAAGGGACTAGAATAACAAGAGAAGGAAAACAAATAGTCCTATCTCACTCAACACCACCAGAGACTATAAAAGAAGGGAAGAGAGTTCTCCTGAGCTTGGTACATCCCTCTCTAGCGGGAAGGTCACAGGACAGCTTTTCAAAGTTACTGACCTGAAGGCCTTCCTGCACTTTGAGGGCCACTCTTTCCACATCGTGTTATTCCAGAAAACAGAGACCAGGTCTTCAACCACTTCAGCCACCAAGTCAAGGTCAAGGTAGTAGGAAAGCAGTTAACATTTACTAGAAAAAAATGCTTAGTATTTTCAGAAGCTTCCTCGACTTGGGAGGAGAAAGGTTAAATTAGTATGTTCACTGATGAGGAAAAACTACTGTCAAACATAGCCTAAAGGATTATTTTACTGTTAATTGGTGGATTTTACTGTAACGTGGATTGAAAACACACCACTGGATTTCAAAGTACACAGGCTTTATTGCTAAGTGGGGCTATCTGTAGTAGGGACCACAGGAACTGGAAAACAAGACTTCGAATGTAAGGCTTATTCTATTGAATTAATTCAGTCTACAGAAGAGAAGTTTTAGAGGTGACATAATTGCTGAATATAGGGATTTACACATAGGAAAGCATTAATAGGAGGAGGAGGCAGGCAGGCAGGCTTTCTGACAAAGACATATGTGAGCCAACAGCTGGAAGTTCAACAAGACAAATTCTGTCTTATTTAAATAAGATGTAATTTCTGGGCAGCTAGAGCTATAACAGTATAGCTGTGGAGGTCACCATCTTTTGGAGTCTTTATGACAAGACTGTATAGCTTCTAAAAACACGCTTACTGTCTAGCTTCAGGGGAAAAATTCCAAAGGATATGTTCAAGCTGGCTACTTCCCTCATGAAGTCAAGATACTTCCCTCATGAAGTCAAGATTCCCCAGCTCAAGAAGGACACCCCAGCTCAAGAAGGACAGGGAACTGCTGGAGAGGGTGCAGCATAGGGCTACCAAGATGATTAGGGGACTGGAACACCTCTCTTATGAGGAAAGGCTGAGGGAATTGGGTCTGTTTAGTCTGGAAAAGAGACGGCTGAGGGGTGACCTTATTAATGCATACAAATACTTAAAGGGTGGGTGTCAGGAGGATGGGGCCAGGCTCTTTTCAATGGTGCCCGGCAACAGGACAAGAGGTAATGGGTACAAACTTGAGTGTAGGAAGTTCCATCTCAACATGAGGAGGAACTTCTTTACTTTGAGGGTGGCAGAGCCCTGGAACAGGCTGCCCAGAGAGGTGGTGGAGTCTCCATCTCTGGAGTCATTCAAAACTCGCCTGGACGCGTTCCTGTGCAACCTGCTCTAAGGTGACCCTGCGCTGGCAGGGGGGTTGGACTTGATGATCTCCAGAGGTCCCTTCCAACCCTATGATTCTGTGATTCTGTGATTCTATGATACCTCTGTGGTGTGTTCATCCTTCAGGACAGGCGGTGCAGTTTGAAATGGGGCTGACTGCAGAACAGGATACAAGACCGCCTCTGCTACGAGTGTCAAGAGAGTGGTCCAGACATTGCGTTAGCAGCCAGGGCCCAGTGACCCCCAGCTACCCATGCCCATGTGAGACAGCAGACCAACAACTTCATGCAACAAAAGTCTAGAAGGATATCACAATCGGTTAAGAATAACTTGCCCACCGCAGGGATCATGTATCTTCCTCTGAAACATTTGGCAGTGGCTACTAAAAGAGACAGCCTACTGGGCAGACACAGTCTGGCAGTTGCTATATCCTTGGCACAGGCTGATCAGCACACAGGGTGTCCTTGGAGGTCTCCAATGCATGCATCGACCAGAGCTGACCCTACTTAATTTATGAGCTCTTCTGAGATCACAGCCTTGTGTATTATGGCTCCAGGCTCTATTGAAATGATCTTTATTAAAACAAATTCCAGCTGCTTGGAAGGAGTTAGAGAAATGACAAAAAGAAGGCAAACTCCTCCATTCCCTAACTCACTGAGAGCAGAAAAAAGGAAATAGTTACAGGAGACGAAGCAAAGTTCAGCTGGCTCAATCGAAGGGGTATGAGAAAAAGATCTGGTCAAAGAACAAGCAATTTTGATAAAATGGGATGGGTACAAATGCTGAGGCAGCACTCACAGATAGCCAATGTGCAGGGCAAACAGAGGGGCAGAGGCAGAGGGACAATGGGTCAGGAGGGCACTTGATAAAGCTTCTGACTGAAGGTGGGATGCATTTTAATAAATCAGATTCATTTGCAAGGGGTCTTGAGTGCTTGTCCCTTTCCTGTTTTGTCTGTTCCCTGGCCTTTGGTCTGCTGTATTTCCTTCCCCAGGATGCCTGTGGGCTGTTAATGGAGAATATTAGGGAGCAGCACCAGGATGTACCTCATTCTGCATGTTGTTGCCAACAGCCTACATGTTGATTATTGTCCCTATTTGGTAGATACTCTTTTTATCCTTGCTTAGCTCCTGGGGAATTTTGAAAGGATGAAATTTCTAATGAAGTTTGGCGTTCTTGTCCAGCCACAACTAATTGGGATTGTGGTCTGCTAAGGATCTCAGAAGGAAAGCTTGACTCTTTTGCCCTTTCATGGGCCAGCAGCTAGGAGAATAGATCTAGACCCTACCAGAGCAGCAGAATTGCTTTCTTTCATCATGGGGTTGCCAGGAAAAGTGCAGTTTCCAGAACCTGGGTGCTCAGAAAGGTACTGTAATGCATAGTGGGGAAGGAGCTGAACAAATGCGATTACTTGTTGATTTAGGTGGGAACTAACCATGTGTTTATGAAGTGCTCATGAACTAGTTAAATTTATAGGCCCTACAAAAGCTGTAACATTCTTCCCTCTTTCACCATCACCTGCTGACTCTGTGCTCACCTCAGTAATGCAGAGAGCAGTGGCATGGCAGAGCCACCCACCACTCCCACTGTATGTATTATCATTGAAACTGCCCCTTGGATTTCCGCTAGGAATGCCTAAGCTTTCAAGACTTAGGGAACTGAGACGTTAGCAGTGCCTACGTGACCTTGTCCCCACCCCTATCTTTCTGCTTCCCAGCAATGAATTCTCATGGCTTTCGAACCGATTTCTCCATTTTTAAACAACAGGGCTAACAGCCTGCTTTCAGCAAGGAATTCTGGAGTATCTTCACAATTGTTACTTGATAGTGCTTGAAATAGCCTTTCCTGCCTGCTGTCAGGGACCACAGACATGATTGATATTTTACCTGAGGTTCCTAGATCCAAGCCAACTGTAGTGGAAAATAAAACACAAAAAACCCCCCTTGTAGTCTGGGATCTGTTGTTAGTTTCAGTGAAGTGGAAACAGCACATCTCTAGTATAGTCAGCAAAGCAAAAACATTTACCAGATAACCTTGGAAATAGGGAAGATCTGCAGATCTTCAACAGTTTCATGGCATGCATTGCCACTGTGGGAAGGATGTGACACCTCAGTAAGAGCAGGTTCCACTGAATGAGATGAGAACATTCCAGTTCAGCAGTCATTTCACTTAATGTCAGCTCTATAGCAGGGGTTTAATGTGAATACTGTAGCTGAAAGCCATTAGACTTTTCCCTCATGCTAGCATCAACCACTTTTGGCAAGGCCTGTTAAATGGAGTAACTTGCAGAGTGAGCCAGAAATAGGGCCTGGGGAACAGATTCTTCAGATCACAAATGTTAAACCACGGAGATGGATTGGTGACAATGAGGGTGGAGTGGAAAGAGAAGTTTCCACATACCGATTTTTCTCCCCCATCACCACCACAGATGTTTTCTACACCCCAACAAATGTTTGCAATGAGTGTAGCCCAAGAGACATTCCAGATCTTACTCAAGAGTTGAAACCTGAAAGAATCAGCTAAGTTTGAGATTAATCAAAGGAAAGGGTAAACGTGTGTGCTAAGTGTAACGGAGTTGCCCGTGTTCAGATTCTGCAGGCAATGGATAGGAATGGCCCTGAGAAATGCCTGTAATCTATAATCTGAGTCTCTCTTCACCAGCTACTGAAGGGCTCAGCTCCCAGCTCAGGTGAGGTTTTCAACTGTGACTAGGCTACTCATTTAGGTACCTCAGGTATGTTCCCAAAGTTAGAGAGATGAAGCTTACTTTGGGGAACTCTTGGCTTTAGAAACAAGGTTCTTAAATGGTTCTTTGAATTTTATGGCTCCTTCCGTTCCTGGCCCTACCTCTGCCTGTTTCACCACTACCACTGAAGTCAGAGCCCAAGGGAGGCATTTTGGTTTACCAATTTTCACAGAAACTCCCTGAGCATAAAAGAAATGCCTCCTCTTTTAGCTAAACCAAAAGTATGCCAAGATAAATGGTTGCTGAAGAGTGAACACCACATCAGGTCAGGTCAGGTCAGAAGTAAGGAAGCTAAATGTTATTTGTAAAAAAGAAATTAAATACAGAAAGAGGCTTACTGTGGGCCACAGAGTGTTCATACTGTGTCTCATATAGTTCTTCTACAAATTGAACTTATATGTATACGTTTAATGGAAAGATTTTGGAAAAATAATTTTGGAAGTTTGATAGACTTGGAGACTTACAATTTCTTTAAAAATCCTGAAAAGGTATTACAGAAAAGCAGAAATACAAATATATGTACTAACACATTACTCTAGTAATATAAGATAATTTAGGGAGCACCCTTTAGGAGAATGAGATAGTTTATATAAATATGTTGTTTTATTTATCAGAAATGTTTGTGTACTAGATTTAAAAAACAGCTAAATATTTACTAAGACCTGGGGGGGGGAGGGGGGCGCAGGGCAGGGGGGAGATTTTTACAACACTGTAAATGAAGAGGAAGCAGAAAGATAGGAGAAGAACACTTCAAATTTATATACCCAGTACTGAGACTTGAACTAAATACAGAGCAACAGAACAACGCTCCCAGTCACAGCTCTGTCACATGGGGGCCTGGTAGGTAACACCTCTGGTATCACTATGGAAATGTTAGTTGGGAAGTGTCCCACCAATTTTTGGTTTAAGTAGAATTTTTTCCCAATGGAGTAAGTGCATTAACTAAATAAAAATTTGTGGAATTGGCTGAATGCTGCAGGTCAATATCTTATCAGAGTTTGTGCCTATGTTCAAATGATGAATTAGTTTTGGCAACCAAATTTAGAAATTTATAGCCTTAGTACTGTGAATCTATTTATTGCTGTTTTTATTTTTCTTCAATAGAGGGAAGGCTAGCAGCCAGGAAGGAAGCCTATAAATCTTAACATTACAGAGGAGAAAGGGTAAGGTGTTTTACTTAAACACAGGGGCTAGACAAGAAATTAGTTTTTCGAGAGACGAAGGGCAATGTGTTACAGATTTGTTTTAAAGATTTTCAGTTACTGAAAAATAGAAAAAAAAAATCTTCAGCATACATCGCCTTCATTCTTTTCATTCCAGATTTTATTAAATTTTCACAAAAAAAGTTGTAGGCGTTTCAACAAGAAACAAAAACATTGTTTCTTTTTAATGAAAAAGTGATTTTAGATTATTGCCAGAAAGAGAAGAAATTACAAAAGAAAGCCAGCCTGCTTATCTCTTCGGAAGATGGTATAACCTTTGAGTTTTTCTGGGATGAGAAGAGTTTGGGAATCACCTCAGCTTTACGTGAAGTATCTGACCCAAACAGTTGTTTGCCACTCTCCACTGTGGATCACATGTGGGAAACGCACAGTCCCCATGGGGAAACAGCCAAGTAAAACAGTACGTGGCACAAGACTGCTGAAGGAGTGATGGGAGGAGCACTTGTAAATGATAAAAAAGCCTGGCATCAGTTGAAAGTAGTCTGAAGAGCCCCAACCTGTGTGGGAAAGCACAAGAAGTGGCAGCAGATATTTAACTGTTCTCATAAAACTTTCCATTGGCTATTTGCAGTGATTCCTCCTATCCCCAGATGAGATGAACAAAATTGCCTAATTAAGTCCACATCTTTGGATGTCCCAATTAAAACAGCTTCTCATCTCCTCTTGCCGAGAGGCACCCTGCATTCCCTGATTGAAGCTGGTGGCAACATTTGATGTAATACGCTGAGAGTTTATGGCTGAAGTTTGAAGCTCTGAGAATCTCCCCCATGCCCTTGCATTTGGGATGGAGCCGGTAAGCAGCAGACTCTATAAGGAACACGGATACTTTAGTTTGAAATGAGCCATTGAGGAATTCATAAACTCTCTGGTAATAGCAGGTGATGACAAGAAGCACTCGAGGGTAATAGGGGCTGGCAGTGGCTTCAGAAGAGGATTGCCTCTTACCTTGGCAAGCACAAGGGTAACTCCCACCTCCTCCTCTTTCCCTTAAACCAAAACACCCCCCACTGGGGCATTTTGGGAAGGAGTATTACTGTACTAAGATGACAAGGCGGTCTGACACACAGGTCTGAGGAACTGGTTCCAAGAAAGAAATCCTCATACACACAGATCACAGGAACTTGAGCCCTTTTCGTATCAAAGCAGCTTCCTCAAAGGCCTTCAAAATTCATTCTCCTTTCCAAGGCCTAATGAAGTCAGAGACCTTCAAGGGAGGAGAAAAGAGATTCTTGCCAAAGCGCCCCACTCCCTGGATTTTTAATAGATCTGAACATTTCAAGCTGCTAGTTCTGCAACTAAATATGGGATAAAACGGGACATTTTATCCCATATGACAACACTGCCTCCTCCTTCTTTGAGTCCCTAGTTTGAGAAGGGCTGAGGGTAGGGAGAGGTGAGGAAGGGAGGAAAAAAAAAATCTCTGAAAGGAGAAAAACTGCTAAAAGACAATGCAATGACATTTTAAAAAACGGAAAACTGTTTTATCCTGAAATATCATTCTATCAGTGGAATGAGGCAAGGTCAAATGCATCTATTACCTAGTTATTATCTAGTTATTACCTAGCATGACTCTTGATTTCCAAGGAGTAGAATCAGTGCTTTGATATGTTGTATGACTCATAAAAGAACAGTTTCAGCTCCAAACTGTAGGACAACAGTGACAGCAAGATCAGCAGCTGATTACTCTGCAGCACCCCATCTAAGCTGTTTTGTTGTAATTTCCACACAAAGATCAGATCAATTTATGGCTGAGGTGAAACCTTAGATCTCAACAAGCTTTGCTCCAGTGAGTATTTCACAGGAATCCTGTAGGAGCAGGCAGTAAGGGCTCTTTAATGGTTAAACAGAAGATAGAAATGTGTGGGATTCTGGGACGAGGTGCTAAGAGTGTTGTGCTCAGTTGAGATCTTAATTTTTCTGGTAATGAATACCATGAAGTTTATTCAAAGAGAATTATTCAGACGTTAAGACTCATGTCAACACAAAGAGTATACTGAAGGTCTCATGAGGACTCTAGATGGCCTGCCATCTCTTCACTTAAGGGTAGTGATAGTGGTCCAAGTCTTCATCTGAACACTACATATCCTACAGAGCTCACTGATAGGTCCATACCTAATAACCATTTTTTCCTGATTTTAGTTTTAAACCTAGTCCAGTGATCACTTCCCACATTAAACCTCATGCATTTGCCAAAGCCTTCACCAGTCTTTCTCTTAATACTACAAACTCTGAATAGATCACCAAAACCCCTTTTAGTCCCCAGCTCTCCTGAATGCTGCTCAAACCTAGCTTCATCTCAAGCTGTCCTGACTGGGACTTAAACATCCATTGGCCCCTCTTGGAACCAGCTCTTATTTTTGCCCTGTAGGCAAGGCAGGACAGAACAATAAATCTTAATCCCAGCCCAAGTCCTGGCCTTGGCTCTGGTGACAAGACACTAAGCAGTTCTGTTTAGGGTCCTGTCGCCTGTGCCGAACTTCAAAGCAGCCTTATGACTGCTCTCACTAAAAGGTAAAGTTAGGAATAAAATTACTCAACACTAAGTTGCATTCACAGACATATCCCAAGGGGTAGACATCAGCAACATCCTAGGAACTACCATGGCTTTGAGATCATTAGGCTTTAGCAGACCACAGTTTAGACCAGCATTAGGAGGTAGCTATAAACAGCTTTTACTGCAATAGCAGAAGCCTTGCAGTCATAATGAGGCTGTTGTGGCTAAGTCCTGGTGACTCCTGCCGAGCTTGCAGGGAGGCCTATTTCAGTGCTAAGTGAACTCCAGGGTTCAGATTGGATTTATACTTCTTTTGCCAAAATATAAGCATCAAAGAGTTTCAGTCTGTCTCCTGCATGTAGGTTTCCAAAAGTAAGCTGTGACTGTGTGCCAGAAAGCGCCTCCAAGCCATGATTACTTTCAGAGACCCAGTGCCTCAGCAGCCTTTTATTAAAGTTAGGATTAAGGATAGGAAGTAACTAGGAGCTCCTTTTGTTGATGAATCCCAGAAATTTGCACAAGTGGACAAGAATTGTTGCAGCTAGGGCTCCTGGGATTGTGCTTTATTTATGGCTAAGCCTACAACATCAAACTATCTTGAACACTGGAGGTATAGCTAGGGTTAGGCTTTGCTTTTGGAAAACAAGTATGGAAATAACAGTTCTTATTATGCCCCCAAGGCTTGCAGAAGTAGAAAGAAAACAGCAGCATTCAAGGGTGTTATTTAGAAGACAGAGGGTCTCAGCAGTTATGATGCAGTATCAGGGTTCACAAGAAAAATGAGGAGAATGCGAATTGGTTTTACATACTAAAAGACTTCCATAGATAGTTTAAAGAACTACGTTCAGTAGGATCCTATACCTTGCAGTTACTTCACTGACATGCTGCGACAAAGCCTAGGCCTAGGAAGGACTCAGACTGAACTTTTGCCTCCCGTGACCAAGTAACAGAGTACTAGTGGCAGGTGGGCCACAGCTGCTGGTTATTCTGGGCATAGTGCTGAAGCATCTCTGCACCATGGGTGTTGAGATCACAGTCAAACGTTGTTCTAGGTCCTTGCACCCAACTGCCACCAGAATGTTTTATATTTACTGTCTAGACCTAAGCCAATCAATAGCTCAACCTTCTCAACTCATTTCACCCTAAACCAAAACATTCTTTTTCTAGTGTTATAGTTTTTTAGAATTCAGCCGTAAGAAGTGTTCCTGAATCTATCCCATCTCAAAGCTAACCCTAAATTTAGCCATATATTAACAAGAATTTTCAGTACCAGAAGCTTTCCTAAATTCGAACCTCCTCGCATGGCTACTCATCCTTCATTCTTAACTCACGTCTCATTTCATTCCCATCAACAAGAAGCTACTGAAGCCACAGAATCCTATCAACACCTGCCTTCATCCATTCCTGAGGACTTGGCAAACTCCAGCTTCAGTGTTTCTTGCACCAACCCTCACTGTACTTGTAACTAACTCCACCACAAAAAAAAAAAAAATCCAAACAAAAAAAGTTGGCTGTTAGACTTTGCATCCATACTTTTCATTCATCACTGTATGCTATGCTCTTCAATCATTTCCTTGACAAATTCTGGATAATCCTAAACCTGACACAGCATGTTGGGCTGTTCCCTTCAGCATGTCTCACAGCAGCAGTGTTACCTGGTCAGGTTTAGGCTCAATGACTCCCCCCAACCAGATTATCATGATACTCTTCTTCTGTCACCAGTTAGTCTATTATAAACAGGTGAGCTTTAGAGTTTTATCAAGCTTTTATTTGTCCTTGTGTGCATCCTAACCATAATCTATTTTTTCCAGTGAGATAGGTTTTGCTTTACTGATGGAATCTGACAACAGCAACTATAAGCACGACAAGCCTTCCAGGACCCCGAAACATGCCATACTCTCAAACCTGCTAGTTTTAATGCTGAATTCTAGCATGACCACACACACAGGAGGACAGGCAGGAAGAGATTGCCGCATTAAGGATGGAGTTGGGATTGCGTTTACATGGTGCAGAAGTGCTGGCGGTACTGCAAAGCCCTTACAAGGTCCTGATGGCACTTACAGAAGCACTTAATAAAACCTCTTTTAGCTGGGGAGAATAAAGGGGTTGAGTGGGAAGCAGTTATCCTAGAGATTTCACCATTAAGACAGAAGCTAGCAGACTACCCTTTCCTACCAAGTTGATTTCAGGGTAGAGACAAAGAGACTGCTTCCTCCTGTACTTCTGCTTTACTCTCCTTTTTGCTGTTGGAGCATCGGAGTCCTCAGCATGGCTTGCAATGAATTCAAGAGGCGAGGAGAAGATCTCATTACCATTTTGCTGCCTATTAAAGAGCGAGACACTCTAGCTGTGCTAAAAAATAAATAGCTGTATGCAATTATGAGAATCGCCAGACGTCTCATTTTGTGTCAGGCAAGACTATTGTCTAATAGGAAGACAATGTAATTCTGCTGTTGCCTTGCTCAGATGAGAGACGGCCTTGTGCTGATTAGCCTCCGCTATAGGTGGGCATGAAATTGCCAACTTTATGATAGCCATCTGATCAGCGATGTGCTCTCTGCGTCTTCTCATCACATAAAAGCTGCTGTAACCAGCTTCTTCACTACTCTAACAAAGTGCAAGCTCCTCACTAATGACCACTGAGGGAAATTTAAAAGAAAACAAGAAAGGGTTCCCAAATCCCAGACACACCTCTTCTCTGAAGCCTTGGTCCCTCTTAGGACATCTTACCACTTCTGCTCAGAGCTGACCAGTGAGTGCGAGGGGATTCTCTGCGCCCAAGAGCCTACAACCCACAGCATTCTGCATTCAGACTTTCTCACCAAGATTTGGTACTTTACTAGCCAAAGCTGGAGTTGCTGGGAACTTCAGGAAGAGCCAGCAAGTGTGAGAAAGAACATTCAATCCAGGGTGTTACAGGAGGCAGAAGATTGTTTTCATAACATCTGTGGTGAGATTGTATAAAGCAATAGACAGACTGCCAATACTTGGAAGTACTCAAACAGCAACTCCGGCAACCTAGTAGATTGTTTTATAAACAATTGGTTTCAGACTGATCCTGAAATTAACGGGAAAGGCAGCAGAGTCGCTTAAGGATAAAGGTGGTGTGGTTTCTGTATTCCCTGCTGACTACTTGCACAACAGCAGCCACAACCAGAGCGCTACTGCTCAGGCACGGGGCTTGCGTCTGCCCTTCTCACGCTGCCGGTGAGAACTGACGTGCCAAACCTCGACAGCTGAAATACAGCCGCCTGCCACCCTGCCTGTCCCATGGTCCCAGCTGCCTGACAGCAGCTCTTCCAGAGAAACCTGCCATCCATGTCCCCTCCACGCTGGACCGCAGCTCGTCCCGCTGCCCTTCATGGCCAGGCCGCGGCTTGGTGTTTCCTCAGCAAACCAACCTACCTGGCCACGCCAGCTGCCTCCTCAGGGCCATAGCTGACTCGGGGTCCATTCCTGAGGCTCCTCTGGGCACATCTCCCTCACAGGCAGGACCAGCCCATGCACCCCATTCCCACCACGTCCACAGCACCTTGCAGAACAGGCAAGCGAGGCCTTGGCTCGTCTTTTGCCGCCTCGAGGAGGCAAGGGGCTCCCGGACTCACCAACTCGGCCACCAGACGACTCCTGCTTAGCTTACAGCGCGCGGCAGTCCCGAGGTGGTGGTCTCGCCATCGCCTTACACACCGCCCTGGGGCAATAAAGCAGATTTCCAGCAAGAATACAAATTACAGCTAAGCCCCTTTCTAAGTAGTCATGCAGATTCGCTAGGGTTGCGGCTAAACGCCTGGAAATGGATCCCCACCACCCTGCTCATTGCAGGGGGCCTGCCCTCTGCTCTGGCTCCCTCTTGTCAGGGCAAACCCCCCGCCGCCGCCTGCCTCTGTCCCTGACGCCTCCCTCTCCTGCAGGCCATGGGCCAAGGGCTCCCCCTCCTCCCCTGGCCGTCCCCTCACAGTGCTGACCCCCAACTTCCTAAGGCTTCCAGAAGCTTCCACACTGCCCCGGCCTGGCTTCCACAGGCTCATTCAGACCCGGCACTGGTGCATTTCCGCTTAAAACAAAACAAGACCAAAAAAAAAACCCCGAAACCCAAACCAAACAAAACCCCAAACCTTATAAACCTGTATCAATGAAATACTGATGTATTTGCTGCTGGGATGTTGATTTTCAGAGTCACTGAAGGAGAGTCATGTTGTGGGCTTATAATACTGTTATATCGTTCACTAGTTTTACATGGTGCTTGGAGAAGCTGTGGATGCTCCATCCCTGGAAATGTTCAAGGCCAGGCTGCATGGGGCTTTGAGCAACCTGGTCTAGTGGGAGGTGTCCCTGCCCGTGGGAGGTGTCCCTGCCCAAGACAGAGGTGTTGGAACTAGATGATCTTGAAGGTCCCTTCCAACCTAAACCATTCTATGATTCTATAAGTTACTTCTAGGGCAATAAAAAAAATTACCTCAGGTGGGATTTCACATCAGGTCAGGATTTCACTTCAGGCTGGGATTTCCCAGCTATTTCCATGGTTTTAAAACCTTATCACTGCTTTCTTCCAAACTCCACACACCAGCTATACGGTGTACAGTTTTAAAAACAACATCCCCAATTAGAAGTTGCATCTGCCTGTTTAGTTAATATCCCTCAGTGGGCTTTCCCCCACCCCTGCTATGATCTTGTCCAATCCGTCTTTGAACACACACGACATTAGCAGTGGAATCCCCCAGTGTCTCCACAGTCTCTCCCCGGCCCCACAGCACACAGAGTGGCACATTAGCTTTCCACCGGTCAGCAACGTGAAATCAGTGACACACCGGCTGCCACGTAGGCACTGAAGTCAAAGGTCCTGCAAAACTCTACTCTGTTCCCAGGTGACTCCATAGAGTGTATGAGTCTTGAGGAAAAGGTGCCCACTGATTGCTCCAGGCAGCTTCTCTCATACGCTGTCTGGAGCCCACCTCACTGCTGCTCTGTCCTGCCTAAGCCTGGCTGAGTTCTGCAGCTCTGAAGAATTGCCCACGGGCGTCTAGAGAAGCCACTCCAAAATATGAAGTGCTCAGGTGTCAGTCTCTTTTCCCAGGTAACAAGCGATGGGACAAGAGGAAACGGCCTCAAGTTATACCAGGGGAGGTTTAGATTGGATATTAGGAAGAATTTCTTCATTGAAAGGGTTGTCAGGCATTGGAACAGGCTGCCGAGGGAAAGGGTTGAGTCACCATCCCTGGGGGTATTTAAAAGACATGTAGACATGGCATTTAAGGACATGATTTAGTGGTGGACTTGATGGTGTTAGGTTTATGGTTGGACTCAATGATCTTAAAGGTCTTTTCCAACCTAAACGATCCTATCATCTTAAGTGGTGCATCAAAGCAGACATGGTTTGCACATTTGTTACAAACACCTTTACTTGAAGGGGAAGGAGAAGGCACCCCACAGTCTTATTCCACCCAGCCTAGGGGCAACAGTAGTATCTTGGATAGTTTATTCTTTTTGGTTGGTTAGGTCCCCTTCTTTTTTTTTTTTTTTCCCCCTTCAACCCCCAGATCTTAAGAAATGCAGATTTAAAGGCAAAAAAAAAAAAATAAATACTTCTCAGATCAGCCAACACTCTTAACTATTCACATGGGAAAAAAAAGACGTACCCATCTCCCCAGTCTATCCCTCAGAAGACCAATACACCCTGCTATTAAGTCACATATTTAGAACATGGGTTTATAATTCTATTTTTTCCAATTCCAGGTCTTTTAGATAGTGTTTACCATGAGGCAACCACTAAGAAAGCAGAAAAAAAAAAAACCATCAGAAGTTATCCAGCTATTTTCAATCCTGTTTAAGCAGAAGAAAAAAACCCCATAAACAAAACACACTTTGTTTTATAGGAACCTACACCCTCTAGGGAAAAACTGTTTTGCCAAAAGAATTCCCAACCAGTGCTAACCAGAGTTAATTACAACATGGTATTAAAAGAATAACTTCTTTTCGAATACTTAAAAGCATCATGAAACAACCTCTGCCAAAACTAAAGGTCTGCTCTCTGCTGGGTTATTGTTCCAGGCTGTCTGCAGACATGACTGCATGAGTTATACTATTCTGACATCATTTTGCAAGTTTAGTGCCCAAAGCACATGCCTGTACTATAACATGGTCTTGACAGGACCTCACATTTCCACCCTAGTAAATCCTAAATAGTTTCCAGAAGCGCTATGTAGAAAATACCCAGGAAGCATGCTGGGTAAGCAATTCAGATGATCACATGCTCTGGGATTCTTGCTGTCTCTGAAGAACTTCCATATGTCCAGTCTGTAACTCTAAGCAGGGCAAAAGGAAGAAAAAGTTAGTCTGACACACATTCCTCTGATCTCCAGCACTGTCGCAACTGGTGTTTCGGAGTTAGTTACCTTGTGCCAGGGCAGCCAGATCCAGAAAGAACTACAGACCGAGAACTTCGAGGGGAATTGGTTGGACAAGAAGAGAAAACATGGAGAAGGCTTAAGGTTATGAACAGCAGGTAATGCTGGCAAGAGTAACATAACGGACAAGGTCTGCCACTATGGTCACATAGTGAGGATCTGGGGTCCTGGGGGAGGTCTAGATCCGATCCAGGTCTGGAGCAGCAGCATGATGGTCTCACACAGGTGTATACCTGTGTAAACCTGTTCCTAACCTAGAGAACACTCGCAGAACAAAGAGCAACACCAAGATAACCCCTGAGATGCTGCCATTGCTCAAAGCAACATTGTGAAGGAATGGGAGTTACTAACATCTGGAGCCTAGAGGAGGGAAGGGAAATGCTCTCTAGTTTCCTAGAGGTGGGGCCCGTTGTGGTTACAGAAGTAGGTTTCCATATTTTCTGCTTAACTCTAGATTGTTGTGGACAGTCATGTCACCTCATGATGCCGCCCATTAGTGAGAGAGGTATATGAAAGACGACACCAGAGAGAAATTTTATTCAAGGGTGCGCAAATACCATCCTCAAGGGCTAAAGCAGGGTTTTCCCTCTCAGATTCCATGCCTCTTGGAACATCCACATACTACTTGGAGCCTGATCCTTCTCTTAAACCCCTGTTTTAAATGGGGGTAATATTTTTGCCTGCAGAACCAAGAATACCTTTTCTCCAGATACAGAGCACCCAATATTCCCCTAATCCTTCCCCACAAAAGCCCAACAGCACAGACACCCCCCAGCCAATTGTATTATTAGGAGCTTAGAACGAGAAACCAAAAAATTCATACCTATGAGAAGTAAGAATGTATGGCTAGGGTTATACAGTCTGCTTAGGAGAAGGTTATTTCCCATGATTGGCAGAAGAGATTCTTGCCACAAGGCAAGAAATTGCATGCTCTCTAACCAGCACACCCCTGCTAGAAACTGTTTATAATGGCTAAAGCACACTTAGCAGCTTTACTAGCAACATTTTACTAATAGCTTTAGTTCACTAATAGCTTAATTTTTGCTAGGGACCTTTTGCCAACCTTAAGTATTTGAAGACTTCCATGTTAGTAGATTTTACATTGACAAGTTTTTAGCGTCAACCTGGCTTAAGATGTCAATCAGAAATCTTGGCTGCTAACTGAGGTTTATCCTTTGTAATAAAAGGCCACAGCTAGAGCCAAGAGTCTCAGAGGCTAATGGGTTAGAGCCAGACCATGAATAATTGAGGGTATGTTCTCCATTTATGGCATTGAGTGGCAGCAACTGGCTGTGAAAATACATTTGTGGGAATCCCAGGGTCCTCTGGCTTTTCAGCAGTGAGCCCCTGTGGCTGCTGTTCCTCACCTTCCCCAACCAAGTCACAGAGTCTGACACCACCACTTGCAGCCTGTCCTTCGGCAGCCAGAAATCAGACCTTTTCTGAAGTCCACCAAATTCAGCCTCAACTCCTGCGCAAAGCTGGCAGGGACCAGCCACACCATCACATGTGGGAGAGTTACAGAGAAAAGAACAGCTGCCACATGTTACATTTAGGTATGTGCCATGCAGAAACCATCACAGAAAAATAGACGCATTGTGACCTATAGGCTTACCCATACCCACTCTAATTAATGCAATTCCTCTTCCCTTTCCAGAAGGAAAAACCACCTCATGGGAAGAGTTATAGCAGCTTCCGAGTTCCTCATGATCACGCAGACTGAGGAATGTCACCAGTTCATTACTAGGGGCCTTGCTTAAGGCCACGGGGAGGTCACAACTATACTCTTGCAATATTAATTATTGGCCTGGGACAGCCATATAGCAGCTTATTGGTTACGCACAAAACACGTCCATGTGCTGAGCTACTGCAGAAGCTGGCGCTGTGGGTTTTGCTAGACAAACATTGCAGCTCTCAGGAAGTCCGAGTGCTATTCTGATTTCTAGTTCCAGCAGCAAATGTTTACCTCTGGAGGTGAGCTGAGAGCCTGGCCCAAGGAGATACAGCAGGTTTCTTGCTCTCTGAAGGTTTGAGGACTTTCTTCCTGAAATCCCTTTTTAGATCAAGTTTACAAGCATCAAATGCCCCCTCCTCCCCCCCAGACCTACCACACAAAGGAACTGAGGATGGAGGGAAACAGGAAAAAGATGGGGACAAGGAAAGAAGCAGCAGGAGAAACTCCTCATACTATCTTCAACTTCCAGAGCTACTTATGGCAGAAACCTGAGAAGCAAGCACAACCCATATACAGCAGTGGAAGACATGCAACAAAATATCCAACTGTGTACTGCTCCAAGAAATGGAAGGGAAAATTATCCCTAAAAATGCCAGGCATGCAGCACAAATCATTTACGAGGAGAATACATTTGTAATTACAAGTTATTTTAGCTACCCTGCTGCCAGAAGTAACTAGGAGCAGAAGGAAGTGATCAGTGTCATCATCTGGTCCCCCAGGGACCAGGGGATGCTGCTGATACCGCAGCACCCGGGCTGAGTTTTCTTGGTGGAACACCTCCCTCCAGTGGCCAAAGTCAAGTGATTACCACAGAGCTCGGACAGCTGGGGACAGGCAGCAGTCCTCATAGTCCCTCCTTTCTCCTTCCAGCTCCACATCCGGCTGAAGGAGAACCAGCAGCCACCTGGTCAGATCTGGCAGCTTTGCCATGAAGTGTAGCCCTCTGAATCGTGAGGCCCTGGTAAAGCACTGCCACCTGATTAAAGCAGGGTGCTCTGGGAAACCAACCAGAAAGAGCGGAGATCCCACATGGCCAAGAATCAAGCTCTCCTCAAGCCCACAGCACAGGAGAGCCTAAAGGAACAAGTTGTACTCACAGATCAGACAGATCATTGCATTCTACGGTGGGTTCAGGATCCATTTAAGCATCTCTTGCTCTGCACTTGGCTGGTCAGGGTAACTGAAGTTTTGACTTTAGACCAGTTGCCACCACTGTTTGCTGGTAGCATCCCAGCACCTTCTTCTCTGCAAGCTTCACTCTTTCTTCAAACACGTATGAGTACTTTGGTCATGCTTATTACTTCCTAAAGCAACAGCTCCAGACTCCATTAGCGCACTAACATAGGTCCTTCTAAGGACATTTCAAATGGCCAGAAACACCACCATGGAGCAGGATCTGAAGGAATTTTGAGGTGCAGCTCATATTCACGTCTCACTGCTTAGCTAAGGGAAGGATGAAGATTCCTACCGTTCCTCCATCTACTTCTCAAGAGCTTTTCAAACAGTCAAGCCCAGTGCGTGGTGGCATAACCTACAAAAATGGCTACCTCCGTTTTCTTCCTTCTCACAGTGGCAGGGCAGGGGCTGAGAAATCCTTTTTTAAAATAGCAGCCTGGAGGCAGGAGCCTACTGAAGGGGAGCAGGAAGAGGAAAAAAAAAAATGATAAAGCTAAGCTAGCAAAGCTGCATGCACTGTGGGCATAGCAGCAAGCTTATGACTTCACACAGTGCAGACTGTACAGATTTGAAGCAACATCTTCAAATACAGAGATCACTTAGCTTAGGAGATGGGAAGTAATTCAAAGGAACTACTACTCACTCAGCGCCCCATAAGACAGACATAAATTCATAAAACAAAGCAAAGTTTACCCTAGAATATAGCCTCGGAAAATTGTCACCTCCCTCTGCTGGGCAGTACCTTCACAGTCCACATTGCTCTCACACATGGGCTTCAGAACAGCTTTTGACAGGCCCTTTGCTACCTTGAACAAACAAGGTGTCAGTGATCTGCATGTAAGCAGAAGAGGGTAGAGAGGAAGCAAGGAGAAACCACTGCAACGCACAAGTCGTACGCAGAGATAAATTTTTTTTAGCAAAGTCTTTATTACAGAAATATTCACCCTCTAGACTTTTATATCTGTACATGCATTTCTTCCAGTAGGAAGATGTTGCTAAAAACAGACAAAAAACAAAAGAGAAACCCAGCATGGGCTCCTTTTTACTTGCTGCTCAGCATTGGCATCTGTAACCGAACAAGAATCTTACAAATAAGAACACATTAGAGAATAGATTTTGTGCTACAAAAGCTAGCAAGCTTTACTGCTAAGAAGGGTGCCTTCTGCTTTAGCAAAGGTCAGCTTGAAGGATCTGTGCAGGAGGGGGCAGGTGTCTCAAAATAGCCAAGCCTTACCAGACCTCCATAAAAACCAGTTACCCAGTCATATCTACTCTCCCCAATCACTGCTACGTCCAGAGATAAGGACAGAGCAGGGACCCACTTCTGGGGTTCTGATCCCCTGCACGAGCCTTTCTTCCCAGAAGGAAAGCTTGAGTAGGTAGTGAAGCCATCCCTTTGAACTACTACTAGGGTTATTCCTACCAACCCCATCCCTGACAAGAGACAGTCCTGGGACCACCTCTGTAAGGCAAAGGCTCTCTCACCAAGTACCTCGTACCAGGTCTCAGGCAACGACGACCCACCTCTCTCTCAAACAGCTTCCTGCTGTCAGGATGACAGCACACATGTCCAACTGCCGGAAATCTGTTGTGCCCAAGCCACCTCTTAAACTGAGGATTTGCACCCAGCTCCCTTATCTAAGGAGTTGGGGCAGTTTTTCCACATACATTTCCTACTTTCTTCTGCTCCACACCACTCCTTGCTGCTGGCCACGGGCTGAAGAGAGCAAACAGCCCAGCCATTAAGTGCAGAAACCAACCAGCCTGCACAACTGCAGAACCAGCTACTTATCTGCTGCAGTGCTTTCCCTGGAGACAGAGCTCAGGATGCAGCCATGGCTCCAGAGTGCAGTGGAGTCAGACAACTGGACAACTGAAATAAAAGCAACTTATCTTTGCAACCTAAACCAGGCTGTATATCTCCAATATACAGCATCAGCAATCCAGTCGGATCCCTCCATATTCACAATGAAAAACCACAGCTAACAAATTTTATGTTCATGAAGGGGGCAGGGGAAGAATCAAGTTAATTGTAACCTCTATAAAAGTTGGCAACCCAAGAACACAACCAGCAGAGCCAGCCTGGGGCTGAGTCCACACTATGCAGCAGTCTCTGAAGTGCCTCCAAGCTGACAGGAGCCAGCAATGCAGTGCTAGGGGTAGAAGAAAAGGTAAAGAGGCAAGTGGGAAAAACATGTAAGTGTCAAATCCAGAACCCAAGGGACCCATTCCAGATGCAGCTGAGCACCACCACCACAATCTGCCAGGTCCCATTATAGGTAGGTTTGGCTCCCTCCTGGTGGCTTTTCACCATGCCCAAAGGGAAGAGCTCTGCTGAAGGCAAGACACAGCTGACTCCAGGAGCAGGAGGAGCGAGTTTGAGGGTAGCGCTTGGTATTTCAGATGAGAGCCTAGGCTGGATGATGCATAGTAGCAGATGAATCAGGTTAACTGCAAGGGAGGAGGAAGGCCTATAAAGCATGACTAGTTACCACCACAAGTCAGTGAAGTAGGTGAAGGTACCAAAGCACTGGAATCTCAACAGCAATCCTGGCTCATGGGACAAAGAGATGGGATGTCTGGGGGTAGGTGGAAAGATGTGTGGAAGAAGAGAACGAGAGAGGAGAGGAGTTACTGTGTATTAGGCCCAGTGGGTTGTAGAACATAGATATGAATAGTATTGTTTAACATGGAGCAGGCAGCAAAAGCATTGTCCCCGCAGGTTAATCAGTGTCTCATGAGATACAAGACAGTTAAGTTCTGCTTCTTGAAGTAGAAATAATCCAGAGGCAGGATGCAGGTGGCCCAAGGGCCCTATTGCCAGAAAATCAGGCTGTATTGCAGCTCTAACAGTTCTTAGCAGAGTGGTATCAGAAATGGGATGTCACAGGAACAATGGTCAATGGTTGGACAGTCTGGGTATGAGGCAGGAATGTTCTGTTTTCTTCTTTCTCTGTGGTGCCATAGCTCTGGAGTTAGCCAACTCAAGACTTGGGCACTTTGGTGTAGTCTTCGCTGTGTATGTTCTTGCAGAGCGAAATGGACAGTATCATCCCCAGCAGCTGTAATAAGCAATGAAGAATAGGAACAAAATCAGCAACCAGACAGATAATAAGGTGGGAGGAAAGGACAGTACAGGGGAGCAGAATACAGCAGTCCTCTTTTAATGAACACCACACAGGTGAACAGAGTTGGTCCCCAATGCAATGACCAGGATTGCAAGAATGTTTTGCTGCAAAAAGTTGTGCCTTCATCTGGAATCTATGTTATAGGCTTTATAAGGCAACAAGTGGGATCTCACTAGCAGGATGTTTCTTGTCTTATTCTTCCTGGTTACACATGCAGTGAACTGCAAAGCATCAGACACAGCAGCAGGACCACAAGCAGACAGGGCTTTGTTCCATTTTTAATCCAACCAATGAACGCAGCAGTTCAAAGCTACAGGTAGACACAATGAAGAGCTAGAACTGCACTGCCATTAAACCAGGTGTCTACTACTTGCAAAAATAGCTTTGCCTTTAAAAGAGTCTGCGTGGTAAGAAAAGTATAGGTTCGTGTCAAGGGAGTGGAGTGACTTACCTCTATAACAGCAACACCAGTGCAGACCCCAAGAATGACACCAAGGTTGTCCTTCAACCAGTTCTCTACACCATCCATGCATCCCTATGGAGAAAACAGGGTGATAAGGGAAAGAAGCAGATATCTAAGTATCTCAAGAGGGAAAATCCATAGCATTATGTCCTCGTGCATGCAGAGGTTATCCCAGTTACATGCTATACCAAGTTTCACAGTAGCTTTGGCAGAAAAGTGCAGGATCCCTGTCCCCCCTTGCCCCATTTTCCACAGGTACTTCAAGCAATACTGACGTGAAAAAAAGTGTTCTAGATAATTCCCAGAGGAGCGAAGACAAGGCGACTTCAGTGGAAGCTTCGTGGGGCCCAGACATACCCACTCACCTGCTCATGAACAGGCCAGTCAGCATATGTTGCTGTGCTGTTGACAGGGTCATCCAGATTACAGAAACCGCTGTCTACCTCAAGGTCCTTGGAGCTATTGGAGCAGGAGCAGGGATACTCAGTCATGCTTTTGTTGATAAGTATCTCATTATCTTCCCAGTCCTTAGCTCCAGTCCAGCCACAGCAGGCAATCTAGTAAACAGAGAGAGATCGTCATGGTCCGCACATGAAAACAGGCAGTGGAGGTGGAAGTACATAGGAGTTCTCCATGTAACAACAACAGTCAGACCATACAGTTTGTGTGGATTAGTAACATTCGAATATCACCCTCGTTACCAGATGGTAACCTACGCATAGGGCCATGCAGAAGACAGGGGCATTATTTCCTACCAAAGAATCACTCTGCTAGCAAAAGAAGAGTTTAAAGGGCCACTTCTAGCAGCCTTTGAGTATAGTAGACTACAATATGCACAGGCCATCCATAAAGTTCTAGCACACCAGTCATGCTAGCATATGAATCCTTCACAAGCCTTACTGCCTGAGGACTAGATACTCAGATTTCAGCAGGCCATTCAGCTTGACATCAGTTCTACAGGGTGTAATTTCTATTAGTTTTTGCAGACTAAATACTAGCAAACCTCATCTTATCTCCAGGTGACAATGCTAAACAGAAGTAAGAGTGCAAAACAGATGTTGCTGGTGGGTCAGCTGGAGGAGGGTAGTTGTCTTGTGTGACACGTTTGAGAGAGACTTTTTTTTCAGTCCCTCCAGTTCATCGTCAGCAGATTGATTTGGTGAAGAGATGCAAGGCAGGCAAGAGACTGATGTGCTGACAGGACATCACGGGTATTCAAAGACATCTCAAAAGAATTACGACCTAGTCTTCCACTAGCGATGCCATTTCCATAGGTTCAAATGTTAAGACTTTATTTTTCTTTGAGTAGCACACGTTTTCTGAGTGGACATGAAGCAGGAACTTTTCATCTTCTGGTTCCCCATGGCAAGGTAACACTGATCTTAGCTGTGGCCCCCGGGGGACACCAGCAGCCACCGCACGATGGCGTCGACATGCTGCCGAGCCTCAGCGAGTCACAACGAGTTTGCACTCACCGGGCTGCAGTTGGGACTGGCTGGAAGATGGGATAAGGAAAATTTTCCATCCACAGAAACATTTACATTCCTCTACGGCCACGTGATAAAACTGCAGTTGCTAGAGGGGAAAGCACATCGGCAAGTCCAGCAAAGACTAAGACCTTATCTTAAGCAAGGATCCCAGTGCTTGCATGGTGCTACAGAACAGAAAGGCTATCAAACTTGAAGTGGAAGTTTAGGGAAAATCCCCCTCTGCTCAGAAAAGAAAAGTAACGTTTCAGTCTGATGCAACAGACATGAGAGCGGAGGTACAAACAGCTGAACACCCACACCAGGACCAACAATTGGTTTCCAAACAAGGGTTGAATATCCAGCCTCTAGAAGGAAGTACCTCTGCCTCACAGAGGTTTGGACTTCAACTCCAAGACTGGTCTAGAGAACAACCACCCCCTTTCAAATGCTAACTCTAATGTATAAGAGTAATTAGACTCCTAACACTCAACTTCCCCACCTCTACAAAAGCTTCTTCATTTGTTCCTACATAAAAGAAGGGCTCAAGCAGGATCCTCTCTCCACAGCAGACTCAGCCTTCTCTTGAGTTTACTAGCAAGGAGATACAACTACAGTGATAAAACAGAAATAAATCATTCTCCCTGCAAGGAGGAGAAATAATGCAGGTCAGTGTTTTGCAGACCAAAGAGGAAACAAAAGAAAAATACTATTACTTGTACTTGCTACACATCGGTCCCATGCTGGGCATGTATTTAACCACAACAGCCAGCCATCTCTCAAGCTTGTGGTTTGGCAGTAAACATGACTCCAGAGTGCCTGAACACTGACCTAGTTGCTCAAGCGCTGACCCTGATGCTAAAACAGAAACCATGGGCTGTTGGATGGCTCCCAAGAACGCTGACACTTGCAGAAAAGCCATCACAATAAGCAAGAAACATGCACTAAGTAGTAAGGCAGGCAGTGCTGCTGATGCACCTAGCAATAAGCTAGTGACTTGCTACAAAAATAGGATGCACTGTGGCTTTCACACAGGCTAGTATTCTGGAGGCCCTGAATACAAAAAGTACTGGGGTGCCATTTGATAGGCCAGATACATTAGGCTATGCAGCCAACACTAGCTAGTCCTAACAGCCAGCATTCAGGAATGGTTCAGGGTCTTACCTAGTAATCACAAGGAAGAGAGCTTTGTAGTATGCAGACACCAAACCTCAGAGGCAGCTTTGTACATCAGCCACATCGATGTGCTTTAGTTTTGCCTTTCGCAATACCTGTTTCCCTGTCCTCAGACTAGTTTTAAAGGCTATTTACTGCACTGACAAATAGCATCATCTGCTTTTTGCTGCGCCCCCCATGACACACCTGTCTTTGCACATAGTCCCAGGTATCTTGTAAGTTCCTCTTATCATCATTCGCAGGATCATAATTTTCAATCAGACTTCCAACTATGCTGGACAACTCTTCTTTCAGCTGGCAAGGAAAAAAAGGCAGGAGAGTTAGATTAGTCAATTCCTGGTAGTCTTTTCTTTGGGGCTTAGGGTACACAACACCCCTCCCTATCACCTTCCACCCAGTGGAAAAAAACAACACGGTCTCATCATCATTATGGGTGTGATAAGAGTTTGCTTTGCTCTAGCTCCAGTGAATGAGGTTAGAGCAAAGACAAATACTGCAGGCTAGAGATTACAAGCACTACAAAAAAAGCAGAATAGGTAGTAGCTTCTAGTTAGCCCCTTTACAAAGGATCTGAAGGAAACAGTAATAGGAGCTCAGGCTACCACGCTCCCACAAGACAGGTATTTTTATGTTGCAGCAAAGAGACAGACAGAACCAGTATAAAAATAATTGGAAAATGAGTGTTTAATTGGCACATAAAGTAATGTTTAAAGAGAAAAAGCAACCAAGTAGTGACAAATCCCCCAAACAGACCTTGAAATACCTGACTCTGCAGTCTTGCCTATGCTTTTGCAGAGGCAATAAATATGATCAACAGGATGAAATGCAGAATGGGTTTACCACGATAAAAATCCCACTATGATGACCAGATGGCATTTCTTGCTCAGAAAACTTTTTTCCAGACAAAAGTAAACACTGCAAATCAACCCTAGCTTTCAGTATTGCACGGCCTGCTGCTATGTAAGAGGGAAGTTATTCTAGGAAAAAAAAGTGAGTTAATTCTAGAGAAAGTGAGTTAATTCTAGGTCCTCATTTCCTCCACCAATCAGTTTCTTCTCAAATTGATTAAGCAGACAGGAGACTGCTACTCAGGTTCCTCAGAAGTTGACGCTTAGAATAAATTCCTTTGCTTATTGAGTACAGCATTATGCTTGTTACAATGGTGATGGGAAGTACACTTGATGCACAAAGAAGTTCCGACATTAGGCCAAGCAATCATGCATCCCCTTAAGACCACAATAGAAAGCAAACTTTAACTCACAAAAAAGCAAAGTTGTGAAGTCCTGGGCAAATAAGTATTATAACCTATGGAGGACAACTGGAAATCTACCACAGAAAAATGGGATGCTTGGTGGCCACAAAACAACCAACCCACCCACCCTATAGGCTCCAGTGGTACAGAGTCAGGGAACAGAAACAGTCTTAGTATGCACCAAGAAAATCCTTCCAGGAGAGACAGGGAAATAGTAAAACAATTGTTCAAAGCACAAACGATCTCTCTTCAGAAGCGTTATATGCAGCTTTGGTCACTCAAAAAAAGCTAACTGCAAAAAGTAACAAGTACAGTTAAGGTGATCTATACAGCCTCAGTCTTAAAGGGAAGGCAAGGCAGCAGCTTTGTGATGCAATGCAACAGCCAAAGCACCAGTACTTTCCGGCAAATCCTTGCCCAGGTACAGAGAAGCGCTACAAACATGATGAGCAATAAGGACACAGAACTAGATACGGTTATCTTGGTAAGACACAGGCTGAAAACTGCTGTCTGCCCCAGGCGAGATAGAGTGAACAATAAATGCAAGCTCAAGGACAACATTGCCTTAAGTACTCACAGGTAATGTATTTCTAACCTTGCACTGCAAGTGAGACTCTGATCCAGAATCTCAGTCACTGCAGTTCATCTCCACTGCTAAGGGAAGGTATGAGTCACTCTGCTCCTGTATGCAGCTGGGTTTTTCTGACATACAGCTGGTGGAAACTTCCCTTTTTCATAAGGCGTTGATCTGCCTCTCCCCAGACTCCTAAAACTGCTCCTTCTATATTAAGACAGGAAGTACTACAACTATCTAAACTCCTCATCAACAGTCTTATCACAAAGCTCAGATGTATCAAATCATCCCTTCACCCCCATTCCTTACCCAGAGATATTTAGACCTTTCATTTTGACGAAACGTGCACGCTACCACCCAGCAGACTCCTTCACCTTCTTCCTCCCACCTCCTTCTGAAGCCTCTCTGAGCTCTTCATGAATCTTGCATGTGAGGACAGCTGGTACTGCTGACAGACCCAGATCCCAAGAGGTTGGAGAGAAGTGGCATTAGGCTTCTTCAGGGATGGGATAGAGTTACATCAGCCTGAGCACTAGGATGCTCCCATCCCACGTATGACTTTTGTCTGTGGTGCTACAGCATAGTTCAGATCAGTGGAAATGTTTTTTTTTCCCTTTCATTCTACTGTTAAGCATTGCAAATGACGATGGCAAACCCAGGAACACCCAGCAAGAGAAGCAGTGCTTACTGTTAGAGAGAAGTTTCTCTACATCAGCAACTCTTCTTCCTGGGAAAACTGCAGCTCAGTTCACTGGGATCAGCTATGTCAGGCCAGACAGATGGGAGCTGCATGATCTTTCTTCTCATCATGTGTAGCTCTTCCCCTTTTAATTACTTCACTTCCCCTTTTCCTTCCCTCCAAATCAAGGCAACCTGACCTGATTCTCACTAATGAGATTGGCCTTGGCTGCTGCCATAAGCCTTATCAGTTACTAAACCTCTGAGTTCCCACCCTCACCCCTCCCACACACTGCTGCTCCACATGCAGAGGGAAGCAAGGAGAGCTGGGTTTGTTGTCCTACCCTGAGTCCATCTAGCCCCTTAACTATTAGGCCAGGTGGAACCTAGTGTCACTTCTGCAAGAATCCCAGGTAGTGCCTCTGTTCTCCATCCCAGGACCCCACTACAAGCAGAGACAGGGCCTGAACTAGATGTCCCCAGTCACAGCTGCGTAGGGAAGCCCTATCTCTGCTCTCCCTCTACTCTTACACAAAAGCAGGCAAGAAGTCTTACAGGCAGCTCTGGTTTCAAAAACTGTAACATTTCAGTTAAAGAAAAACTCGGGCATTCTTAGGTGTTTCAGAAAGTTATTGGAGAAAGGGGGAATATTACGCAGACAATAGCAGAGCTCTGGAAAGCGCACACACACAGGCAGCTTGTTCACAGGTTTAACCGGCAGAGCAGCCCAAAGGGGAAACACAGGCACCTGCAGCTGATCACCCTTCCGCACCTGGCAGAGGAAAATTGAAGGAGCAAGAAGCTAAAAAGGCATACTGAACACATAGGCAGGCCTTCAACATCCTTGCCATCTTCACCCATTTAAGGTCTGTTAGGCCTCGGTGCTGTGTGGGGCATGATTGCTCCAAGAAATGGCTACCCTTGCTTTCTGGGCTCCTGCTGCTCCCCAGCTCTAGCTAGCCCCGTGTCAGAAGGGACAACCCCGCCACCCCACAGCAGGGGCAATCAAAGCCTTGGCACCACCACAGACCACTGCCATAAAGCAGCAGGGCTGTCAGTCTCCCCTTCACACAGGCTTACTGAAGAGAGAGCTGGGGAAAAGTGAGTACCAGCAGCAAGAGCATAGGTCTTTGATGTCAGTCTCGATCACAGAATGAATCACGCAGGCTTCTTCCACCATCAGTCACTGCTGCTCATCTATCCTGTCCCTCTGTCTGAGACTCAAGCTAGATCTTTCCCCCAGCATTTATTAGCAGCTAGCCTGCACACGAAAACAGGCTCAGAAAAACCCAGGAGGGGGCTCTCACCCCCCCCCACCCCAGTCACTTCAGATTCTGAAACTAATGCATAGTCCATAGCCCCAGGCAAGTTGCTGCACGCAATCACACAGGCCTGTTTGCTGAAAACAATAGCTTAGCAAGTAGGGCAATTCCCAAAAGACCACTGCTCTCCTTCGCTCAAGGCGTTTAGAGCCAAGCTGCAGAGGACTGTGTGAACTAGGCCAAGAGAGACCTTGCCCAGGCTCTCGCATGTTTAGGGGCTTGTGATCCACTAGATGTAGGTGAGTAGCAACATTCAGCTCACAAAGAAAAATGCCATTTGCAACATTTGTGACATTTTGTTGTCCCTAAAAAAGCCCATCCCACCACGCAGTTTTAGTCACCACCAGATGTAGGGAAATGGGTGTTGCATCAACATCCTCCCAGTAGTACTGGGCAATTCCAGTCTGAAGGGGCATTCCTCTAGCAATGCCCAAGGGGAAGGCAAAGCAACAGCCTTCCTGTCAGAGACTCGGCCTTTTACAGTTACACTAACTCTATTTCAGTATACTTTCACATTTTAGGGGTGAGGAAGGATTTTGACACTGAAAAGGAACAAATATTCCAACAAAAACCCCACAAAGTGCATCTGTTCAGTAGCCACTAATCAAGAAAACAGCAGGCAGAGAGGAGTACAATAATCCTGCCTACTCTCCTGCAGAGCAGAAACAAATACTTCAGTTACGAGAAGTGGAGGAGCGAGCATCACCACGCTACATTCTGGATCCAAGATCCTTTCCTCCACTCTTGTTATTCCTTGTTTTATACACCTAACTGAGTTCCTGAAGTCAGAAAGTAATAAACACAAAGAACACAATAGACATCTAGGGACTGGATCTTGAGCAGTTTTCAGTTTGCTTCACTGTACTCTGAGCTGCCCTGGGATGACGTACATCAGTGAAGCAGAGCGACACCCATAGCATCACTGGAGCGCAGCCACAAACCAGCGTGTGGGAGGTTTCAGCCAAGACCTTCCTGAAACAGTTTTTCTTAGTGCTCTAGCAGGTACTTTGGAGGGTCCCTGAAACAGGTGGGCTCTAGAGGAGATTTTCCATTTTTTTTCACTAAGGACTGAACAGGAGCAATTGTTCAAAGCCCAGCTTCCCCTATCATTCTGCTGGATCCATCCAAGTGGTGATCTCAGCCACACCAGCTCCAAGAGCTGTGCAGAATATCCTCAGCACTTTTATTCTCTCCCTGGTCTGGTTGAGGTTCAAACGAAGAGCTACAGCTCAAAAGCTGGAGTTTTCTAGAGCAGAGTGACAGCTGGAGGAGAAATACCACCAGAGGTATGGAATTTCATGGTCCAAAAAAGCCACATTTCCCCATCACAGGGGAATGCCCATCTCCACACCTCCTCCTCTGCATTAGTCAGAGCTGTTTCGTCGCAAATCAGCAGCTTGTTCAAAGCTGCAGCTTTACGCAGCATCTAGCCAACATTTCAGTTTCTCCTTCAGCCCCAGCCAGACCAGAGAGCAAGCTACATTCACACATTTGGCAAGGAACCCAGCCAACAGCTGCTCATAGTCACCACCGCCACAAAGCTCACATCAGCTATGCCGGGGCAGGCACTGTCCCCCTGCCCCCAGACTTCACCACCAGGCCCCATCCATAACTTCCTCAACCACCTGCTTTCTGTAGCCACCTAGCAGGAGGGCTGGCTTAGGAGAAGCAAGCACAGCCATGCAGAGGTACGGATACTCGGTTATGTGGCAAAGGACAGAGTTACCCACAAATGGTACCAGAAACCTGTATACCAGGGCAGAATCCAGAAGGGACCCCACAATTATAACTTGCTCCCACCGCGTGAGTGTGGCTCCCAGTGTAGCTGTCAAACAGCTGGAGGCCTGACCAGGCACTGCCCTGGCCAGGCAACCTATAGCCAGGACGGGCTGTTGCAATGCACTTAAGTAGCTCAAAAGTTATTCCCAAGCCTACTGGAGCTCTAGAAGCATACACTGTAAAACCGCATTCCTGACAAAGATGTCCACTTCAAAATGTTAAACCACTTGGCTTTAAGCTCAGACTGTAGTACAGGAACTGTCAGATACTCGGGTTTGCTCTTGGGGAAAGAGGACAGCTCTTCCAAGGAGAGTTTTACATACAGATGCAGAAGGGCTGAAGTGACAGAACAAGATGACACAACGAGGGAGGCCAGTCAGAAAAGCAACCACTCAGGCTGGTAACACCTCAAGGCACTAGTGATGGCAACATGGTACTACTGCATGCCCAAATAAGTAGTCTGCAGCAGGATCAAGAGGAGGTGTGATCAAAAGCCTTTCAGGAATTTCTTTTTACTGTTCCCACTACCCAAAAGTAAAGCCTGTACACCAAGCAGAGCTTCATAATCCTTGAGAAAGTAGCACTACCGAGGCTGGCAGATACAGAAGCAGCTGAGCAGATACAAAGCTGCCGAGCTGGGGTAGAGGAAAGGAGAATGCAGTTATGCCTGCTAACAGTATAGCCCAGTTTGGAAGAAAGACTTTCCAGGTGTCTCCTGTTTCCCCAAACCAAGACCAAGGAAAACACGCACAGTAAGAAACACTTACGCGTTCTTTCTGGAAGTAAATGACCAGTCCAGCAGCAACCTGAGTTATGAGGATTACCATCAGGCAGGTGAAGTACTGGAAACAAAAGAGAACAGATAACCACTATCAGCCTTTAGAAAGGTCTGTAACGCAATAGCACAAGTTTTAGTAAGATTTTGTATACAGGAGAAGTTACAACATTGAACCAACACCTTTGCCTGCAGGCAAGCTCTGCTATGAACAGGGGCGTCCCCCATAAAAGGTTTAAGTACAAGCATCTACATCAGACCAGTGCACTTCAGCACTTCTCCCATCAGGTCAGCGGAAAGACTTCAGGAGGGAAAGGGTTTACAAGCACCCTCTGCATGTCAATTCCAACTGGGACTCCCTCTCCCACCTCCAGCTGCATCGCCAGTTCACTCTGGCCTCAATGAGTTGGACTGTGCATACCCCAAGCCTCTATGGCAAAAAAAAGTCAATTTTACAAACTTTTTTTTTAATTATATTTAAAGTCTTTTAAAAAAAAAAAAACAAACAAACCAACCGCTATTTAATTTGCTTGGGGATCTAAATTTAAGATTCACCAGCAAACTGCTTTTAAGGAAAGCTTGACATCTGAGGTTAAACAGTGGCAGCTACTACCATCCATTAGGAGATGTTCCTAATGCCAGGACATACAGTGTGACCACACTTGGTTTCCTATACATATGTGCTCTATACAAGCAGGAGTCAAGTAGCAGGCTGAGGTGTATGAAGCTAGTGTCACCTCATCCACCACAGCCAGAAAATTTCCTAAAGATGAACCATTTGAAGAGAGGTCCTGACATACAGGACATTCCTAGTCGAGTCTCTCTCAACTCTTGCACTTTCCACAGAAGCTGAACTTCACAGCACAGCAGGACACCGTTACTCTTCCTCTTCTCCTTCACTGCCCTTGATACTTGTCCTTGCACCATTGACAGCACAACACTAACTGGGAAGACGGGGTGAGGGGGATGATATACAGGGTCTCCTGGGACATGTCTCCTCAGTAAGCAGTTGTCAACCCACTGTTTGCAGGAAGTGTCAGTGACATCCTATCTCATTACGCAGAGCTATTAGCTCAATATCAGTAATGTCTGAGGAACCACTGCTGCAGCCTGCTGACTGCTGGAGAATTTGACGTATGCAAATTAAGAACTGGACCTAAGTTGATGTAGCAGAAGTACTGTCCCCAGAAGACCGGAGCTCCAGCTACAATCCAACAGATATTTTGCTGGAGAGGTATTAAAGGGTGGATCTAAAACATAGCATGAATTCTCTCACCAGACCCAAGAGACATCGGATTTCATTGACTGCTCCAAGACAGCCCAGGAACCCCATCAGCATGGTGAGAGCCCCAACACCAATAAGGATGTATGCACCAGTCTTCAGGGAGGGAGATGACATCTCTGTAGGGGCCAGAAGAGGAAACAAAATTAGCTGCTGACAAAAATGACATCTGCCATCACCATTTACAGAACTGTCTCCATATCTGCTTATAATAGTCTATTGTCTTCTACAAAGGGACTGCACAGAGGCGTGTTGAACATGGGGACAAAAGGCTGCTTCTGGATGTCTTCTCATGAAAGAAGACTTCCAAAGCCAACTTGCAGGTCTCCATTATCTCAGAGCCTGGAAGACTTGTGGTCACTCCAAAGAAATGAACCTTGTTTGGAGGAAGTCAGCTAGCTGCTTACTGGATTTTTTAACTCCCTCATGAACACACTCCGAGTGAGAACAAGATAAAGCATGTTCTACTCCACAACTACTGCCTATTTGTTTTGATTCCCTTCGCTACCTTCAGGGAAGCTTTTTTTTCCAAGTCCTAAAAACCCTCTTTGGTTTGGCTTTTCACTTTAATGCACTATTCCTTGTTCCAGGCACTCCGTTTTTACTTATCCACTTGCAGTCAGCAGTGGGACACACAAACTCTGTGGAGCGAAACATGACATAAGAGCTACACCTGGTGTGGACATAGATGACATGGCAGGTTACTTGACAAGTCAGTGTTGAATGGCTTGTGGCCAGGCACTCACTGCAGGCTGTTGCAGCACCTGTGTATGACCCCCAGCCAATAGATATTACTCCAGAATCAAAACAAATATCATGCCCAAATTAGCTACTTTTACATATCCTCCTAGCTATCCCCTGCTCTTATGTTTGGAATGACTGTGCTCTTCAACGCTCAACAGTTTTTCAACCAAGTTTATTTCAATCATGCTGGTGCTGTCAGTCCTCTCCCTTCAACATTTAGTACTGTGAGCAACAGAAGAAACAAGGTCTTACATTTGGGTTGGTCACAGGACTATTTCTTGCAGAACAGGATTGGATGGAGCAGCATTACAGCATGAAAGTTGAAGAGATTCCATCTAGAAATAGTAACCAGAAACCTCATTTATCATGAAATGACCTGCAAGCCATGCAGTGTAGGGGAATTCTGGATGTCCAGAGATTAATGAAAATAATGTTCCTAGAGCTCAGCATTTAGTTTCCTGGACAGAAGTCCTTGGAGGCAAACTTCCTCTGAGCTCCTCCTGAAATAGGCTAAGGGACAGTAACCGAACCCAGACTACTACTCTCCCCACTAACACATACCTCCCCCCACTTCGGATACCTGGTGCAAGACACCACCTTCCAAACTTTTTCCCTAGAACATGCTGAACAGAGGAAAAAGATCAGTTGTCAAAAAAATGAACCAGAGCTGTTTGCCACACAGGTCACTTCAGCCTTGTTTCATTCCCAGGCCAGACATAGACCACAGAAACCAGGATGCTGCTCCTCCTTCCTCACCAGTCCTGGGACTCCTGCTGCGGAGGTTCGGTGCTGATACTGCAAAGCATTTACTGAAGTAGCAGCCTTACAGGAGTGGCCTTCACAAGACTACACTATTCCCTCCCCCAAAATCTGCTCAGCCATCATGCAAGAGTTCAAGTGCGCGGGTTGCAGCACCTCCACAGTGCCAGAAAGCAATTCCTTACTTAACTTATCATTAGAAGAAAGAAAAAGGTATTTCCAACTCAAAAGCCCTTTGGAGATGTGACAGTGGCAGGGGGACAGGAGCTGTGCTTGCACTTCTCATCTGCAATACATCTTGTCTCGCAGGAGAAGGCTCTGCTGGCAGGACAACTCCTGCTCTGTTTGCCGTCACTCCGTGTTTTCCCCTGCGCTGGGCAGGGGGCCAAGCAAGTACAACAGGCCCCTTTGGCAGCAGCTGGAGTGCCCTGCTGCGCCGGGCTCCCTCCCCAATGCCTGGGTTACTAAAGTAGAGGGAAAGAGAGGGCAAGGCATGGGAAAGGAAGGGAGGGGGCAGGGAGAAAGAGCTGATGCTGGAAATCTCCAGGAAGGAAGCTAAATCCTTAAATGCTCTGTTAGCAGAGATTCTGGGTAAAATGGGAAGAAGCAGAGCCAAGCTCAGGGACTTCGTACCGTGAAAAGTGGCAGTAACACCCATCAGCCTGGGGAAACGGCTGCTGGCCCACTGGTACCAAACACACCTCAGACTGTGTGGCATATGGCAAATAGCCAGGCCCTGATAAGCTCCTTTTTGGCTGCCTATATTAGAAATGCATTTCTGCTCATGCCCCCACTTAACTAACCAACACCTCCGGTTGTGTTTCCCGCCCTTCTGGTACTGCAGTAGCCAGCCAGACGCCACAGCACAACAAACAGAGCAAGCCGCGGCACTTGCATGTATGGCATTAGTGGGGGTGTTGCCTCCACTCAGCAGCTTCCAAAGCCAGGCCAGACTGTTCCGTAGGACTTGGGAGATAAAGCCCTTTGCAGGATCAATGTAGTTGGCAACAGGGCTGTGAATGCCATTACTGTTCATTCCCTGGGGCTGCAAGCAGTGTGCAGGCAGCCCTCCTGCAGCATCTGACACTGGTGACAATCAGCAATTCTGGAGGTAGTGACCAGACCCACCAAGCAGAAAAGTTTTGAAGCCCCCTCTAGGAAAAAGCACAAAGGAAGCAGAGCTTGTGAAAGATGGAGCTGAGCTACTCATTTGATGAGGGTCCACTTACAGCCCTGCAAAGCCTAGGCTCTGCTAAGCCAGCTCAGTTTTTTAGTTGTTGCAGAAAGCAGACCCTCTGTTAAGACTCAAGTTGATGCTCTTGCCTGCCTTAAAGGGGAAGGAAGCTAGCTCCTCACACATGCAGCGACACAAAACACCTCTGATGGCCAGGCTAAGTCTCATGAAGTGTATATACTCGAGTACGCTTTAGAAGTCAGAGCACTAAATACTTCACACACCCACACCTTCCGTCCCCCCTCAGATCTATATCCTCTACTGCTCAGGAAGAAACATACTGGCTACTTCCAATGTACATGAAGCATCAATAAAACCAGGTACTTTCTTCCTTTAGCGTTTAAAACAGTCAAATTGAAATAGATCGTTACAGAAAGCAGTGGAAGCATAGGGGACTCGCATAGCAAAACTACATTAAAGCATTGGGGGGCCTTCAGACACATGGTTAATAGGGAAGCTGTTGTGGAAACACAAAGCATGCAGTGAAAATAGAATTACACACTAGTCCCTATATTTAAGATTAAATATTTGGATTGTTGGCAATGGTTTCACTCAGTCTGACCCTGGTGTTGCAATCCACAAGACCAGGAGGAATGCTGTGTCTCCAGGGTTGCTCCCTTTCACCCTGTTCCTGATAGAGTTCCATCTTACTGTACACCATGTTACTGCTCAGGTCACAGTCTGTGCATAGAAGTATTCCATAAAAGCCTTTCAGTACCTAAAGGGGGCCTATAGGAGAGATGGGGAGGGATTCTTTATGAGGGAGTGTAGCGATAGTACGAGGGGTAACGGTTTTAAACTGAAAGAGGGGAGATTTAGATTAGGTATTAGGAAGAAATTCTCTACTGTAAAGGTGGTGAGACACTGGAACCGGTTGCCCAGGGAATCTGTGGATTCCCCATCCCTGGAAGTGTTCAAGACCAGGCTGGATGGGGCTTTGAGCAAACTGGTCTAGTGGGAGGTGTCCCTGCCCATGGCAGGGGGATTGGAACTAGATGATCTTTAAGGTCCCTTCCAACTCAAACCATTCTATGATTGTATTGCCATCCCTAGACTACACCATGGTCAAGCACGGGCCTGGACTAGAGTCGATTCAGAAGGAGAAAGTAGATGAAGAAATATGATCTTACGTAGAACCGCGATGAAACTGGTTTTGTCGGCCAGAATCCATATTCCGAAACCCAGGATCACAGCACCCAGGATCTGAAAGAACAAACACACAAAGGCTTATTAGTTTAGACAAATAAGAAGAGGCAGCCACCATTCTCCATACTTCCATAGTAAAAACAACCATTCTTTTGCTGTTCCCACCCATGTCCCCCATAGTGCTCCTCCCAAAGTAAACAGGATTAGCATGACTCCAGGAAGAGTGCCTCGGCCAACTGAACAGGAGCCCCAGGTTCCCCTTGGCAGTCCTTCACACAGTATTTTAGTAGCACACAATGTTGTATAGGAGGACCGTTTAAAATCATAGAATCATAGGGTTGGAAGGGACCTCTGGAGATCATCTAGTCCAGCCCCCCTGCCAGAGCAGGGTCACCTTAGAGCAGGTTGCACAGGAACGCATCCAGGCGGGTTTTGAATGTCTCCAGAGATGGAGACTCCACCACCTCTCTGGGCAGCCTGTTCCAGGGCTCTGCCACCCTCAAAGTAAAGAAGTTCCTCCTCATGTTGAGATGGAACTTCCTACACTCAAGTTTGTACCCATTACCTCTTGTCCTGTTGCCGGGCACCATTGAAAAGAGCCTGGCCCCATCCTCCTGACACCCACCCTTTAAGTATTTGTATGCATTAATAAGGTCCCCCCTCAGCCGTCGCTTTTCCAGACTAAACAGACCCAATTCCCTCAGCCTTTCCTCATAAGAGAGGTGTTCCAGTCCCCTAATCATCTTGGTAGCCCTATGCTGCACCCTCTCCAGCAGTTCCCTGTCCTTCTTGAGCTGGGGAGCCCAGAACTGGACACAGTACTCGAGGTGTGGCCTCACCAAGGCAGAGTAGAGGGGGAGGATGACCTCCCTCGACCTGCTGGCCACACTCTTCTTGATGCACCCCAGGATGCCATTGGCCTTCTTGGCCACAAGGGCACGTTGCTGGCTCGTGGTCATCCTGTTGTCCACCACGACTCCCCGGTCTCCTTCCACAGAGCTGCTCTCCAGCAGGTCAGCCCCCAACCTGTACTGGTGCATGGGGTTATTCCTCCCCGGGTGCAGCACCCTACACTTGCCCTTATTGAATTTCATAAGGTTTCTCTCTGCCCAACTCTCCAGCCTGTCCAGGTCGAGGTCTGAGGAAGAGACACCCTGCTGCTAGAACCTTGTTGTCAGAAGCAAAAGGTAAGTGCACTGCATCTGTGAAGAACCACGGAAGGACAAACACATCTAGCACATGATTTTAGAGACATTTTTGAATAGAGAAATCCCTGACCCTATGGGACCAGGGAGCCAGCTGCCAAAGGATTAGATATCTGGCAGCTGGAACCTTCCCAGGAAGGAAATCTTCAGCTTGTCAGGCTCTGTTATAACGTTATGGCTTCAACCCACAAATGCAAAAAAAACCAAAACACACAACCCAGCAGCATTCACTTTGCACGTGGGTTCCCCTTGAGTGAAACGCTTTTCCCCTTCCAAAGCCAAGCTTAAGCATTTTGGCTTGGCCACTGCTCTATGCCAGAATACCCCAGCTCCTCAAGCCAACATATCTTACCCCCAAGAGAGCATCAGGCATTAAGAAACATCAGACATGGACTCTGCCTTGCTCACCACAGAGTCTTATCTAGGGCAAGGATTAATAGAGTGATATGTCCCTGTGAGGAATCAGCTGAATCCAGACATTGAAATGAGAAGGCAAGAGACATACAGTTTTCCCATCTCATTTTGAAGGAGGGGGGGAAAGAAGGGAAAAAAAAAAAAAAAGAAAAACCCCAAAACACAGAGCATGCTCTGTTTTAGCTTCCAGATGTCACCGTGTCTTATACTAGACTGTGAGGTGTTTGCATGTAAATGACCCCAGCTCCCAAATTAGCAAGACAGCACCATTATATCCACAATAAAGTAACTATGCAGAGAAGCCTGTAAGTCTGCAGGTTTGATAACAAGCTGAAACTTGTGCCATTCAGTGAACTAGAAGTGGCAAAGGCTGGAAACCACTTGTTGTGCAAAGATCTAAAACAGACTTTGAAGAAACAAGGGAAGAAGGAATGCAAATGAGATGCTTCCAGAGGACATGAACTGCAAGCAGCAGTTCTTACACCAGGCAGGATTTCAAGATGGGATGAAGTGAAATACTAAGTCAACCAACAGGGGTGAAGAGATATTGCAATTCTGTGCTTTGTTAAAGAATGTTCTGGTATTTGGGAGACAAGGGAAATGCCAAACCACCACCTGAAGCAAGCTGGCAGAGAGGGTTGTGGGGACAGGCATTGGCTCCACATTTTGAAAGTTTACACTGTGCTTCAGCTCCTCGCACAAAGAAGCTTTTCTGAGCAAAGATAAAGCAACAGTCTAAAATAAGCTGCTTGCAAGCTTTCCTGGCTTGGCAGAGGGCACAACATGTAGTTAGCTCAGGGGATAGGATTAGAAAGTCACCAAGCAAGTTTCCATCTATGAAGATGGATGAAGACGACCGACTCAGCTGCAGAAAGCATGTAGCTGCTGTATCGCGGAAGAGAAAAAAAAAAAAAAAAGACAAAATGGCAGTAACAAGAATTCCCCCTTGCCTTATGTCCCAACGTGCTGCACCGCAGCAAACAATCTGCTGATCAAACTAGAAAGGCCCCTTGAACATGCAACAGCTGTGGCGCCTAAAAAATTCCTCTCAATCTTGGTATTGCCAAAAAGTGCTGAATTTACAGTTTGAGGCAGTCTCACATCTAAACTATAGTCTTAATAAAATATTTGTCTTAAAGATGCAAACCGGGCTGTATGTAACATCTCTCTTGGCTCACTGACCCTGAAATGTCACCTAAGTGTTGCTGTTGCTGACAAAACACAGAACGGCTGCTGAGCTGAGTTCCTGGGAAGTTGTTTGTTATGAGGTGCTCAGACTATCCAAGGTCTGTTTTCACTCTGATCTTTGCTCTAGTCCACAACTCGTGTTTGCCAGGAGCTGCCGTGGAAAACACTAAGAGGAGAAGGCAGGGAGAAAATAAGCCGCAGGGCGAAAACAGTGTCCTATTATCAACAGTTTATTTACCTCCTCGGAGGATAGTATATCTGCTCAGCACCTTCAGGAGTTTGCATAGCAGAGCAAGGCTGCTTCTGCCACTGGCTTGGCTTCGGACACTCCAGAGAAGAAATCACGTCTGCCTTCCATAGTTTTATTCCTCTACTCCACTGTTTTAAACTCCTGAAGTGGGAGACAGATGTCTCTCCCCTTAACCCTGGGAGTGGAGATTTCACCCCTGATTTCAGCAAGACCTCCTTCCATACCCAAGCCAGAAGGATGTAGCTCCCTCAAGGCAGGGCCAGCAGTTTCCCACAGCAGAGCCCATTGAAGAGGGGCATAGAAGAACTACGCTGTGATGGCACTGACTCAGCTTTCTGGAAAGAGCAGCTGGGGGTCTCCAGCTGTCCTCCCCAGTACTGCCTTCCTCCACACTTACATCGCACGAGGTAACGTTGAGCCTGGCACGGAGGGCCACCAGAAAGGCTCTTCATTTCCAGACGTTGTTTTAGGTAGTAGCCTTCTGCTCCATTTACAGAAGGGTTAGAAGTAGGACAGACAGTTACATATTCTAAACAAATAGTTTCCAGAGACTGTTGAGCTTGTCTCACATAACTGTTTTGCCTTTAAGAAGCAGCATCTGCTGTGGCCCATGTCTGCTACCCCAGAAGGTAGAGATGTGTTAAGTTTTGATTAGAGAAACTAAGTTTATACTCTAAGCTTATGGTTCTTTTATCTTTTGTAGCAAGTAGGCAAGCAGTTCAAATAACCTTCTTCCCTTTAAGCAAAGCAGGTCAAACCCTTCCCCGAAGTAAGGCTCCAAGACTGCAAAATACAGCCAAGTCCCTGAACTACTTCAGCTATAGCAGGGGACCTTCTAACAGACCTCGAGCTGTAGATAAGTGCCATTTCAATGACTGACTAACTTCTAAAGGAGTCACTAACGTGTCTCTAAAGGCTTAATCCATCAGCTCCAAGCAAGGCTGGAAAACACACTCCAGACAGTGAGGGCTGGCCCGCACAGGGTGCAATCACAGAGGTTCAGCTCAAGGTCCAGAGCAGACACAGGGCTCCATCACCAGCATTAACAGTCACATCAATGTGCAAGCGCACTCCTCAACAAAACTCAGCAGCTTTGGGAAAGCAGCATGAGGTATGCAAAACCTGTCCATGCTGGGAGCTCACAGCAACTCAACAGAAGCAGTTTCTCTGCTAGATTAATACTGATCTACCACACCGTATAAGCTCAAGAATACCTCCCCCATTTAGACCTTGTACAACCATAACGGAAAAAGCTTCTCATGTCAACTACTTCCTACGACAGTGAGAAAGTAGTGGATACCACCTTCCTCAACATCTGGCACGTGCAAAAAGCCTGTCATCAGTCAAGACAGAAGCACACTCAAAATCTTCACTCTAGAGAAGTATCAAGCTCCCCACCAGCACACAGTGGCTTCAGAGGGGAAGGCAGCACCCATGCTGCACGGCGGGCTTAGCCAAGAGCCCATTAAAGCAGCTTCACCCTTCGGCCAGCACAGACCTCACATCCCACCTTAAAACTCTTAGTCTCCAGGCCCAGCTCAGTGCATCAGACCAGCTCTCCCCAAGAGGGAGAGGGGCTGGCTGCTACACCAGGGGAGCTGGTTTGGAACGGGATGTGCACAGGACAAAGAACAGCTGCTTCCCATCACTTGCAACCCAGACAGGAGTGCTCAAGCCTCTCCAAGACCTACAAAAGGATTTGGTGCCTGCCATCCTCCCAGTCTTGCAAAACATAGGAAAATGCTTTTCAGTGCGGACGTGGGTCAGCCCGACAAAGCAGTTCAACTCTGCCTCCCGACAGCGCTGCTATCCCACAGGCTGCCTGTGACCATGCCTGACTCAGCAGAGAGGGGAGGAGGGCAACATGGAATAGCGATGCCAGAATAGCCATTGATAGCATCCAGCAAAAACAGCGACAGTGTTGTAAGGCACCATAGTATTTCAGGCTGTCATCTTTCCTCACAGGCTTCAAGAAACTTCAAGAAAGTTCTCTTTGTTGAAGAGAACCTTCTCTATACAGAGGTTAGCTGATGAACTCACACCGGTGCTTAGGGATAAAAGACGACGAAACAGTGCCCAGGTACTGGGCTTCATTCAGCAAGACTCAAACACTGACTTAGCAAATGCAGCTCTGCTTCCCCAGATTAAGTTATATGCTGCTTAAAAAGTCCAACTCTTCAAGAAAGGAGATAGCCTGGATTCTGGTATATCTTCAGAGGAGTCCTACACTAGTAGGAGGACAGGCCTGGACTCTGCTGGATTTTTTCCTACCCTTAAAGTGGAACAAATCATACTCTGAGAGATCTAGTGGCACTTGAAAAGCCTCTCCTCTCCCCTTCCTCCCAAGAGTCTTCCCCATGAATGCTTTGAGCACCCCTGACTTTCAGCCCCTAGACCAGAGCTAAATACTTTTAGGATGGAAGCAAAACGCAGAAAGAGCCAGCAGAGTAAGCCAAGGGAAAACAGATCCAGATGTGCCTCAAGTTCAAGCTCATGTGCCAGCAGCACAGCACAGCGACGCAGGAAGCAAGAGCGAAGCTGTGTGCAGGGACACAGACCAGAAAGCAGTGCTCACCTTATCATGCTCCCTTTCCCTCCCTGCCCTCCCAGCCTAGCCTTCCTTCCCCTTACATGCTGCACAAAGGATAACAATATCAGACAGGCTATTTTCCTGCTAATAGGCGGAAAGCTGAAACCTTATGCTTCCCCGCTATACCATCCCACTGCAGGAGGGCAGCACCAACAGTACCATCACGATCCACATGACACACAATACCTAAGCTTCACAAAAGGATGCATGCAAGAATGTGTGTGGCCCTCCCAGACCCACTCTGATCCAAAAGGAGCTCATCTTTTGACAAGCCTCACACTTGAGAATAACTGCATCCAGTGGGCTGCCTCATTTCCCCAGGCAAGCCTGCCCCAGTCTCCCCCACCTCCCAACTCTATTTCAAATAGGGGACTTGGACTAATTCGTCTTGTTAAAAAATCAAAACCAGCCGCTGGGACTCGAACAAAATTAGAGTTGTTCTTTGAAGCTTGCCTGGCCTAGTTAGGAGGGCACTGCCGTTACTTGGCAGGTTTTGTAGCTTTGCTGCTCAGTGGCAGCTCAGCTGCTGCTCCAGATGTGGCAGAGAAAGTAGTTATAACTACTGTCCTCCCAGAAAGGACCCATAACTCCTGTTTGTCCTTCCCACTGCTGGAAGGGAGCTGTGTGCATTGGAGACAGCCAGTGGGTACTGGCAGTGGAGCTGCTCGACATACCTGGGAGCTGCACAGCAGCTCTGATGTCCCTCAGCTCCAGGGATTCCCTCCCTCCTTCCAAAACTCTGGCCATTTTATTTAATGAACACACTGGGCAAACATCCAGAAAAAACACCTTTCCAGCTAATTTTAGTCCAGTTCTTCCTTTCTACTCTGCAGATGCCCACGATACTTACAAGGAACAGGAGATTGAAGAGAAAGAGGAAGTACTTGGTGACTTTTAGGCAGCCAGACCCCATCTTCTTTCACGTATGGGACCTATGGGGAAAGCAGACAGACAACCAGTTATGTTAGTGACAGGTCCTCCAGGCAGTTTCAGGCAACACCCTCACCCTGTGCAGAGCTCTGAATCATCTGGTGGGTCTCAGAGCAGACGCACAGAAACTATGTGCTCCATAGACTACCTGAGTTTCCTTTTCAGAAGAGCAAAACGAGATACCAACACCACTACAAATATAAACAGCCACTGCTGCCAAGATCTCCTGGAGAGTGACAGAGGGCTATCAGCAGCTACAAATGGGATTTAATCACAAATACACTGGTAATTCCATCACTATTTATACGGACTTTGCATTAATAGCATCAACTGAAACATCAACTCTAGCTACCACTCCCGGTAGAGAAAAGGGATGCACTTATCTGAAGAAGGTGCTCACAAGGCCAGCTCCCTCCCCCAGAAAATCTCATCTCCTCGTGACCCCTAAGCAGCTGAAGGAACACTGAAGAGAATGGCCAAGGGGACAATTTAAAAGGCAGCATTAAATCAAGCTTCCTGTGTGCAACTCGGCACCTGATGCTTTGACAACGCATGAGGACCAGCAAGTCTCTCCACAGTTACATACTACCAATTCTGCTGCAAGATCAAGACAGGCAAGATTTCAACAAGTCCCAGTTTCCAAAGTCAGCCTCACAAGTTCTAGGCAGTGTGGGAGCACTGGTAAGAAAAGATGCTGGTTTTAGTTTGTTGGTACCAGCCACACAAACTACACATTGTCCATGGAGTGGCCAGCAAACAATACAGAGAGGGCAAGAGACAAACTCCAGGGCAGATCTTCGCCACAGAGAAAAGGCGCTATGCTGTATCTGAAGTTAACGCTGCTCAATTATCATGGCTGAAGCCTATGTAAACCCACAGGAGAAGACATGACAAAGTTGCTCTCAACACTGCAAATTAGACAGCTTATCAACAATGGATCCTCATCAGGTCTTTAGGTACAGGACCTGGGGAGTAAACAGATCTGTAAGACTGCAAGCTACTCCAGTTCTCACTTGTCTGACAGCAGAGCTCAGAAGTTAGAAAAAAGAACTACAGACCACCCCCACTACTAGAGTAAGCCTCCTCCAGGGGAAACAGCACAGCTGAGTAACACAGAGGATGGGTGAGGGAACGTCTCGGGTCAGCTTTCCTGCTTCTCCTTCCTCCCCCGTGCTCAGTTATGTTTCCTGCATAGGCAACAGAGGACTTTTAAGTTCCTTAAAATTTGCTCTAGCAAGCTCCTTGCTCAAAAGAGACCATGCTGCCTTAAAAAGCAACAGCCAGAGGAAGAACAATACTAGGCTGGGGTCACCAGTCTGGTCTGTGAAGAGCCAGCCCCAACAGTTCTGGTTCCCTGCTGCCAGCCTGGAGGTACCGAGGGTCACTGGAGCCCAGTATGTTCTTTTGTTTCAATCAAAGGCTTTTGCTTAATCCTATTAAATATTTAGGTTAACTCTGTAGCTAAACTGGTACACGGGCCTTGTTATAACTTGCTAGTCTTCCCACCAAGCAGTGGTCACCCTCCAATTCCCAGAAGCACAAGTCCGAACTCTGTGGCTGAAGACAACACTACTGCTCTAACTTAAACGGATGCCAAAGCTAGAGGCTGCGCTAAGCGCATCGCTGCACAGCACATAGCAACATGCTATTGAGATGGGAAAGCAGCCCAGATATACAATCTTGGCCCACTGTGCTACAGGTTGATCTTAAAAATCCCATCTACGTAGCAGTCATTGCACCTAAGCAGCTCTTACTGCACAGCCAGGTTAGCATCATCTCAAGTCACTTTTTATTCAGTTAACTCCTCAGGTCGGAGTCCACAAAGCCAGCAGTGCCCAGAAGTAGGTCCTTCAAATTAGCCAGGGAAAGCTGCTGCAATAGTTTCTGGTCCATACTTACAACAAATAACAAAACACAGAGCATTCCCATTTCCAGTCCCCCCAGGTGCAGCCATCAGCTATGAGCTGGTTCTGTTCCAGCACAGATGTACTATACAACAGCTGCATCACTGCCAACCTATGAAAAGTGAGTAAAGGCTCTCTGTTAGCAGATTTTTTTTACCCTTGGTTAATGACAGCAAGTTTACTCAACATGCCTTGTTCATGTTAGAGCAACTCTCCTACCACAAATGCCAGCTTGCTGTCAAAGAACAGCTGTAACCCAAAGACTTCTGTGCCCTGTAATGGGATCTCAGAAAAGTGGCAAGTATTTGAGCAGGGACAGCACAAATACCACTTCCTTCAAGCTGTACGCTCCCCTCCTTTCCTCTGCGGGAAATATATTCTCTCGGGCTGTTAATCCTGGCAGGCACCAACACTCAAGACTGCACTTGGACAGGATAACTAAGACATAAGCCTTCCCATCCAGCTGGCTTGCTCACTGGCTTCACCATGAACACATCTCCTCTTAATAGCATCACAAACTGGAGCCTGGCAGTCTAACCAGAACATCGAGGCAGCCAGGTCCCTAGATGATGATGAATGTCCGTTGTGGGGGATACAAGTGTTTTTCTACTCTTCAACCTGGCCAAGAACTAAGCTAGATAATAACCTCCTGCACAAGACATTGGACTTCTTACCTTAGGATGTCCGGTCCCAGGTGCAATCCTCCTTATTTTCAAGCTGGAGGGACAACTCCCAGTACTTGCTGATTTGCTTCCTAACACTAAATAGCCATGTGCTGCCTACTTCCAACTCTGTCCATGCTACCTTGATTAGTCAGGAAAACAGAGATTCGCCGAGCTGTTAGGATATTTACAATAGTTATCTAAGATAATTAAGCAGTCAAACAAGTTGAGAAGAGCTGGTGTGGAAGAAGACATGCCTGAGGTGACAAGAGTAAAAGACTGCTTTCAGGGCTCTTCTACTCCTAGCTATTTGTTAAAGGCATACCATCTTCCATGCTTACTAAAAAAAAAAAAAAAAACCACCACACAAAACCACAAACCCCCAAACCCAACTGTGCATTACAGCATTATGCACCGTTCTCCTCTCGCCACAGGGAGATATACCTCTTTTGTAGCTCCTAGCCATAAAGCAATTAAAAGTACAGTTTTCAAGCCAAAAGAGAAGCAGGTTTTTAGGGTCTTGCTTTGAGCTTTTAAGATACTTCAGGGCTTCACATACTCAAGCATTAGAGATTTTCCAATTCCTCCACTATTCTCAAGAAATTACACTTACTTTTGTTCACTCACACTAATGAAACTCCTCAAAACCCTACTTTCTGAAATTGAACAAAACAGTCACAAAACTAGCAACACCGCCATACAGTAGAAGCAGTAGCTCAACAAAATTTGAGAAGGGTCAGGTTTGGAAGCAGACGAGCTTAAGTTATCATAACAGGGCATACCCACAGGCCACTCGGCAGTGAAGGGCTGCCTTAAGCACTGAGTCTTGCCAGCCAGTGCTGCCGGCTGACTGTGGCAGAGCTCACCATTTGCCTTTTGAGATTGGTCGACTTTTGAGCCTTAACATTCTGCAGCAGCGCATGCAAAGGTTTAATACATGAAGTCTGCAACTTTTAAATTCCACTGATTGTCTACAATTGTTTGTTTCCTCCTTTTCCTCTCCACCCTAATTGCTTTGACCATTTGGATTTTCCTCCCCAAGCAGCCACACCCAGACTTTTCAACAATCCTGCTCATATGCCTCCAAATTTTCCCTTTCGTTTTCCAGATGGATGCCAGCTCTGCAGAGGATTTCATAAGAGACGACACTGTCAACTTGCAGAGTGGCGTTTCTCCCAGCCTGTCATTTCCCATCCTGTAAAGATATGCACAGTTATTTATGCACATCTATCAGTTTGCTGCTTTGAGACACTACTGCCATACAAACTTGGTTGCTAACATGGCCTGGTCAGCTTCTATGCAGTTGATCCTGGGTCCTTCTTAGCATCAGCCCCATGACCTGAAGGGAGAACCAACTCCCGGAAGGCATCAGTTGATCCAGGACCCCGGGGTTCCCCACGCGGGAGGAATGGCATGACTCCACACAGGCTAAACCGGCATCACGGGATGGCTTCCTGCCCCCCCCACCACATCCGGCTCTCAGGCCTGTCGTTCTCCCAGCAACGGTGATGATGGCAAGACCGGTATGTGGAGCACAAAATCCAGGACACGTGTGTCTGAGGAGCAGCAGACAGAGGCCTGCTTTGTTAGCGACAGCAGAGGAGTCCCATCACAGCTCAGAGATTAACTTCTTTTTGTCACAGGAGCCTGCAATACTCCCAGCCCCCCTCCTGCAAAAGGTGACCGCGGCGAAGGACAGGCGATATGGGGAAAGCTGAACACCTCTGCCTGCCAGCCCCACCATCGGCCGGCCAGGCGGGAGAGGGAACACTCACGCGCGGATGTTATAACCACATCAGTCGGGGGGCAGAGAGGTTAAGTTAATTTTTAATTGCAGCTCTGCTCTCTTGAATTAGATCCCGGACTGTCTCCACCCAGCAAGCGCTGCATGTTTGGTGCTCGCTGAGGTTTATGATATTTGGCTCAGGCTGGCAGGGTACATGCCTGTGCCGTGAGGCTCTGCCAGTGAGAGCTCAGCCTTCCCCCCCAGCACCTCCCGTGCTCCTGCACTGCAGGTTTCTTCCCAATGAGCTCTGGCAGCTGAAGCACCTCAGCTGCCAAGTTACTGCGCAAATAAGGGGCTCATTTACGAGCGTGGTGAAAGAGAAGGCGACAAGCAGGAACAATCTCAACACAAACCAGAGCAGATCAGTTGTGGAAATCACCGTCTCAGTACATTTACAGGCAAGTACAAAGTTCCTGCAAACTCTCGAGGAGAGCACACGTGCTCCCAAGAGCAATGAGCTCTGAAGGTCAGCCCCGATACTCCAACTCAAGTAAAAGTGGGTTCACATTTGAATGCATCTACATAGAATGGCAGATTCTGTCCCCAGACCCTCTTCCTTAAGGAAAGGAAATAATCAGTTACAAAGGAGCTGCAGGTTTTTCCTATGTACTTTGGCCAGTTACTCCCCACTGCCACCCCTCAGGCTCTAGCCCCAAGCAGTGTAAAACAAAGGCAGACCCTATAGGAACACAGAATGGCTTAGGTTGGAAGGGATCTTAAAGATCATCTAGTTCCAACCCCACTGCCATGGGCAGGGACACTTCCTGCTAAACCAAGTTGCTCAGGATGTGCTGCTACTAGCTTTTACCAGGCTACGATGAGGTCAAACCAGCACCAGAACTGGTTTTCCAGTTGCTATTCCCCTTGCCCCCCCAAACACCTTGGATGCCCTGTAAGGCTGGCATGCCGGCTTATTTCTGCTATCCCTCCTGCCTGCCAAAGGAGAAACTTCCAGCTTGACAGATGCAGAGATGCAGCAGCCAGTGCTGTGAACTAAGGTTTTGCAGCATACCCTGAGGCTCCTGATCCTTCACATCTTGCATCTGATGTGGCAGGTGGGACCTCCGGATGAAAGTTCAGCTCCTCCAGTGAAGCAACCTCCAAAACAGCCTCAGCTGATCACGAGCTCTACAAGTGCTTCCTGACACAGCAGGTAAGCACCACACTCCCCATGCCTACCCTAGCCTTATACATTGCAACAGGTTGTTTCCCTCAAGATACTATCACCAGGCTGGGCTTTGAAAAATCTCTAAAGCTCTCCCTGATCTGGTCTCACCTCCCTGCCGCCTTTTCACACCACAAGAGTGTCCAAGGTTAGCTGGGCTCATTTGTAGGCAGATCAACCAAGAAGCCCTGGAGAAGGAGGAGCTCCCACTGAGGTACTCAGGTGGTAGAACTGGCTCACTCCGATGACAGCAACTAGCGCCTGTCCCTAGAAGGGGATCAGCAAGCCACTGGTTCCACAAAGATGTTTATCTGCATGCCAATTTGCATGAGGTTAAGGCCATTTTGAAGGCTAGCGCAGTTACTTTTTGCAGCCTTATCCCAATCCAGAAACCAGAACCAGATCAGCTGTATATACCAGGCTAGAGACCCACAGACGCCAGCTGGGCATCAGAAGTTGCTCACTAAATGGGCACCTCCCCTTCCAGCTCCAAGCCAGACACCTGCATGCAGGAGAGGCTAGGGAATGGGCATCCCAGAAAGCTACGATCTTTAGCGGCAGGAGGAAACAGCCCATCTTTTGCCGGGTTTTGTGCCCTTTCACTCAAAGCCCAGCTGCTGGGAATGCTTCTCCAGCCACAAGCCCTTGGCAATCAAAAGGTCTCCTGCTCATCAGTGATAAGACGGGACAGCTTCACACACCAGTCCCAGTTAATGAACAATGGCAGAGTTACTAAGTCTCCTGTTAACCAGGTACAGCACTGCCCTCAGGGCAGAGACTACAAGTCACAGCTGCATTAACATACAAAGAATATCCTAAGGAGTTCATCTTGTTGACGTTAATATTCAAAGGCCTTGGACTTTCAGTACACCTGGGAAGTACACCTTGTCTCTGGCAAGCAAATAACCGCAGAGCCAATGAAAGACTCGGGTCTGAATTCACTGAACTTTTCTTTAAGCTCCACTGAGATAATACCAGCTGTGTAATGACCTTGAAAACATAAACAAGATCATGTTTGTCATGGAGATTTTCCAAACAGTATCTCTTCAAAAGTTACAATTGAGGGATTTGAGGGAGAAGCTGGATCCTAAAAATTAAGGCTGCTAATTAGGCTTACCTTCTCAAACAGGCCACACTTACTGATGCACAGATTATTTTTATTTATGTGTGTGCGTGTCACTGATTCAGGTACAGTTTCTTTCTGAAGGAAACTGTCAGGGTAAGGTAGAAAACTGCATTTCTGCATAATACAAACTTTGGAAACAGAAGGGAAGAAAAGAAAGTATGTGGAACAGTCTAGGTCTTATTCCACCTGCTCTAGAGACAGTTTCTTCTTAAGTAGAAGCAATTGCCTTCAAGCTAGAGGAGATGGTTTGAGGGCTAAGCCCAAAGTCAGAGATAGCAGCACAGATACATCAGCCTGCGAACTGCAGCACGATACTTAGTTGTCAACAAACTTTGATCTCACCACTTTGAGCACAGATATGTACAGTGATATCCAAAGATGAGCATCTGCATGGCATTTGCAAGCCAGAGGCTCGGATGTGTATGCAGTCCCTGCACACTTGCTATCCCTGAAGCAGAGCAGACTACAGCAAGGCAACAGTGGGCTGCAAATACTGCAGAAAGGCCAAGTTTCTCAGGAAACTGGATGAGTGTCTGAGAAAACTCATCAATTCACACTGCAAAAGTAGATTTGTTCCTGGGGCACCTGATAAGACATTGAGTTGTCCCGTTTGACTTCTGTAGTTAGTATACTGTTGTGCGAATAATCCGACAAGCGACAGTGTCATCCAGTGAGACCCTAGATTAGAAAGCACTCATAGGACTATCTAGGACGGCAGAGGTTTTTCAGCATGTTTAACCACAGCAAGCACATGTTACACATTTTGTAAAAAGGAAACGCGTATTTTAGAAACGTACTTCTGATGCCTGAGAGGAAGTGATAATTATAAACTACTATCATACTCTTAAAAAGAAGCCAACTCACAGGTCGGTATCAAAGAGCAGCGCAGGTTTTAGAAGCCCCCCATCATCATCTCTCTATATTTGCAAGGAGCACAATCAGATTTTAAGAATATCTGGACTTCACACTTCAGTTTGAGCGCCAACATTTAAGTAGGTCTTCAGTCCCTACAACTGGCAAATTGAGAAAGTTCTTTGCTATTTTCGGTCTATACAGTCGTGCTTTCACAGCATGACAGTATTTGCAGGACAGTATTTCTCTAATTTAAGCAACTCTTTCCATTCAGCAAGACCAGAGACACAAGTCTGCCAAGAAAACTGGGAAAATAAAAAAACCCAACCCAAAAAAACTCACAACCTGTCCCAGAAGTCATTTGGTTCTCCTCTCCCCCTAAAAAAGAAAAACAACTTACCAGAAATAGCAGACAGAAGAAAAAGCCAAAAGTACAGTTTAGTGGACTTTTTCTCTTTTTGATTACCACGTACAAGAATGTTATTTGTGCAACAAATGCTGCAGAGAGGGTCCAGAAAGAGGTCTCCACACTGACTAAGACCAGCACAAGGTGCAGTAAAAATGCATAGTTTTCACAAAACTGGTTGGGCAACTCTGTCACTTGACTACATTGGCTCTTTAATGGCTCCAAAAACGAGACCAGCTCAGCTTTGTTTTCTGCACTCGGGGCTGTCACGCTGTAAACTTAACCTCTGAAATGGTTCCTGCTTGCGAGCGGTGCCTGTGTGACAAAGGCAGTCCCCCATGCTGGCTTGCCCCACACCACCCCATAGAGGAACAAAGGCCCCGAGCAGGACCCGCACCCCAAACTGCAGCAGGGTGGCGGGCACAGACAAGCAGCGCCCTGCTTATGCCGGGGTGAGTTCTCCCCGGTGGAGAGAGGATGCTACTAAGCATTTGCCGTTGCCATCAGACTCATCAGCCTGGAAATCCCCCGTGCAAGTACATGCACAGGACGGACTCCCGAGCCTCCCTTCTCATACAAGCAATGCCTTGGAAGTCAACAAATCTCCGCAGAGGAATTGCACAATATCCCTCCCAACGCCACTTGGTTTGGAGATACCCCCCTGAAACCCAGCAGCCTTCCCTCCCTGCCAAAGCACCCAAAGGCTACCACAGTCCAGGCAGGAAAAAAAAAAAAACAAAAACAAAAAACAAACCACTTGCGTTAAGGCTTTCACCCCATCTTATGAGACAACACCAGAGATTGTCAGATTGAGGTAGGAGCCAGGTAGTATAACTGATTTTTATCTTTGCCTCCTCCACCTCCCATAAGATGCAAGAGGTCAAGGTTGAGGACTTTCTACTGTAAAGTTCCCTTTCAAAACAAACTGGTTTTCAGTTACTTCCATTTTCTCAGATGCTAGGGCAGATAACTAGTGGGTGTTTAGATTCAGCACGCCCATGCCAAGCCTGCTTCTGAGAAGTCACAGCATCTGCCTGAACTGGGAAATGAGATTTCCTATTCTTTTTGTTTCTTTCCAGGAATTAGCAAGGATGTAGTAAAGGTGCAGAGGCAGTAGTTTTACTTCAAGGGCAGGAAGCTCTCCCCAGCTTATCAACTTGCGCAGCAATTAAACAAACACCCTCTGTCTCCACCTCCCCTCTGCCTGTGGAGCCTTGGGACCGCACCCTGCTCCTCCACAGGCAGGCGGATGGGGCTGAGCAGAGCCCGGGCACCGGCTCCCAGCGTGGGAAGGAAGCTGAGCCCAACTCGGCTTATCCATTGCCATTCCCACCAATAGCAGGCTCCCCAGTAGTTCATGCCATAGACGCAGCTAGAAGCCAATAGCTAGAGATAGCCTACCCAGAAGAGCGTATGAGGACGAGCACTCCCTCGTGCTTCTCAGGCTCAGCCTCTGGAGGAGGTCGGACACCCTGCCAAGCCAGCTGAGTGCTCACCAGAGCACTGAAGTCCCACACGGCTGGGCAACCAGCCCACTGGAGAATGGAAGTATCTTCTGGCACCAGGATTCTCCCCGAGACCTCTGCCCCTGGGGTCCATCCACATGATCTTAGGTGGCAGAAAGGAAGAAAAACAACAAAAAATAAATCCACCGCAAAGCAAACAGAGCAGAGACCTCTGGCTTGTTATTCCGAATTATTATGAAGCTTTAGAATTAAGTCAGCTTTCTCAAACCACAGAAGACACAGGCTATTAGTCTACTTTAATCATATCACATGCTTTGTATCACATCCTTTGCTGACAGCAAGGTATTCAAGAAGCGGCAGTTTTAACCCTTTAGCCCCATAGATCAAACAGAGCTGGAAGACTACTACAGAACCAGCATGACCAGAAAGTCACAGAAGTCCTACCGGCACAGAAAAGTGCCCACAAAGGGATGCATCTTTTGGCCTATTCACAAGAGCAGTCCCTTTATTATTTGTGATCTCAGGAATCTTTTTCTTGCCAAATGCACCATTTGCTAATTGCAGCGCCCTCACAATGCACCAGCTGCCTGTATGCCTGTGGCTACTGAACCACCCCTGTTCCCCTGCTAGTATGCTGGCACTGTGACATGTGATTCTAAAGCAGCAGGCCACAGATCAGGAGCTGCAATAATCATTCCTCTTCAACCAGCTCTGCCCTACCATAACTATGGCCCCTCCACTCTACAACCTGAAGGACCCCGTTGCAGGGCTGCCAGTGCCTGAATCAGAAGAACAGGACTCCCGCGAGATTCTCACACAAAGAATCTCATGGCCTCTGCCAGACACGCACATCAGGGAGGACAAGAAAAGCAACTCAGCAAACCCATTTGCTACAAGTAGACAGGGACGGCTAAGCCAGGGGTCTCCAGACTCAGTGGACTCAATGGTATGGAGCCATTCGCACAACAGCGGTGCCACAGTCACAGAAGGTTACTGTCAGACCCGGCCTCTGCACCTGCTGCCATCTGCCCGAGGAGCAGCTTGATTTCCCATCACAGAATGCCAGAATGGTTTAGGTTGGAAGGGACCTTAAAGATCATCTAGTTTCAACCCCCTGCCATGGGCAGGGACACCTCCCACTAGACCAGGCTGCTCAAAGCCTCATCCAGCCTGGCCTTGAACGCTTCCAGGGATGGGGCATTGACAACTTCCCTGGGCAAATTGTTCCAGTGCCTCACCACCCTTACTGTAAAGAATTTCTTCCTAATATCCAATCTAAATCTACCCTCCTTCAGTTTGAGGCTGTTACCCGTATCCTATCATTACAGTCCCTGATAAAGAGTCCCTCTTTATCCTTCCTGTAGGTCCCCTTTAGGTACTGGAAGGCCACTATAAGGTCTCCTCGGAGCCTTCTCTTCTCACAGGGTCACATGAGACCCTGTGCCCCACTGGAGCCTGTCCTGATGGCGAGATAGCGCTGTCACAGACAGTCTGAGGACAAACATTTCACAACATCCTGAGTTTCATGCCACAGATCCACTTGACACTACCAGCAGGCATGAATGAACAGAGAACGTCAGAACTATAAAAAGCTTCAGAGGAAGGGACTCTGTCTCAAGCTGTCTCTTTCCAAAAGGATGATTCAGAGAGGGCAGGGGGGCAAGAAAAGCCCTAACGTACGAGACTTTTGAGCAGAGATGTTTTAAGTCATTCACTTCTACTCAAAAATATCCACCTGCAACCACATTTTCCCCCTCCAATATCAATGTAAATAATACAAACGGTTTCACATTTGTAACCGGCAGCACCTGGTCACAACAGCCAAACCCCTTACTGGTCTGATTGCTCTGGGGATGCAGCTCAGAAGCAATTTCGTGCTTTACTCTGGAAGAGTCGGTCCCAGCAGGGAATGCTGTACAGTCTCCGAGATGTACAACACAGCATTGTCTATCACTTTTTCCTTCCGCCTTTGCAGAGCGGTCTCCTCACTTCAAGCCCTTCCTACAGGAGAAAGAAAGTGGAAAAAGAAAGCTGCATTGTACGGCAAAGGGCCGCACTGTGAGGAGGAAGAGCAACACAGCATAGGCTGTTGCAGAAGCTGCAGTGAAGCCGCTTCGTTCCCAGCTGAAGCATTTTAGGAAGTGAAACGCCACAATAAGAAATCTCAGCAGACAAAGCTGGAAAACAAAGGGGGCCTCTAGGAAATACTTAGCCAGCTGGAAGAGATGCTCAAAAGCTTTTTGGTTTCCCTTCTAGGAAAGGAGGTCCTGGAGGCCAAGGCAGACTGCGATACACACAGGTGTTTTGCTGCCCTGCTGACTGCTGCATTACTGGGCAGGTAATCCCAGTGAATTTAATTGGAGTAATTTAATTGGAGCAATGTGAGAACATTACTCAATTATAGACCTGCCACCTGCAGTTAAGATCACCTCTCCACCAAACACCATCCAAAAAAAGAAAAATAATCAATCCAGCCTTCCATGCGCCACATGCGTTGGTTACGGACAGGGCTGCTTCAAGCCAAGAGGAACAGACATATGGGATAAGTTCCCTAGGAATTTGGCAGTTAAAATAGACAGCAAAACTTCGAAAAGCTGGGTCTGTTTTGGGAAAAGGAGGGGCCTCCTTGGAGTCTGCAGATCTACGCACAGCAGTCTGGAAAACGGGTTCGGCTGAACCCGAACCAAGGGAGGCTGGGTGGGCTTTGTTACTTTCTTGAAAGGGTCTCCTTTTCTAAATTTAGAGCACAGATATCTCAGGAGACTATTTGATGGAGCAACGCTAGAAGAATGAGATGGAAAAATGAGCAGTTCAGAGGTATTTATTTTAAAAACAAGGAACTTTTATCCAGAATAACTAACTGATTTACAAATATCAGATAAGCCTCCATGCAGAGATAAATGCTCC